>NJDC01004298.1:115059-125543 GCA_002245475.1 Calephelis virginiensis
AACAAAAATAAAATTGGATTTTTTCAATTTTCTAATAAAAAAAAATGTTGGTCGGGATTGGAATTGTGCCCGATTGGCGATAGGCTTGCCACCTATCACATTGTGGGACTTAGTATCTTCGGCTAGTCGTGGGTGCCTTGGTTGTACCTCTGCCTACCCATACGGGCATATGGGCGTGAAGATACTTTTTTTTTTAATTTAATAATTTAAAAGTTGGCAAACTGCAAAAATCGACTTTAATTTCAACATCGTGTTATCTAAATACACAAAAAGTTTTAGAGGTTTCCCGTGATCAACCTGAGATCCCATCATCTGGGCCTTACTTAATTGTCATCTTAAAAATAGTATTTTTTACATAAAAAAACATTAGATTTCCTCAAAGTAGCACCTTCTTCCATCAATTTTTAACAGAGAAATCGATATACATACGTAAAAGTTCTGTATTTTATCGGCGAATATTTAACCTCTTTTTTGGAGTCAGTCAAAAATTAAGGTTAACGACTTTTTTTCAGACTGTGGTAAGTTCTCCAAAAGTTATGTATTTTGTGTTCCTTCTATTTACAGCAAAGAAATCCTTAATACAACTATGTGTGTATGTGCGTGAACGTGTGCGTCTGTGTCTGGCATAAAAACTTTTGCACGGCTGAACCGATATCAATAAGGAGTTTTGTTCGAAATCTGACGTAATAGAGATGTTTCTCAGGGTTATTAAGCATTTTTAATTTTGTTGTGATTACGTTTAATTTTGTTTTAACTTGAAATGTAGGTATAATTGTGCGTGATGAATTTTATGAGTTGAATTTGATTCACTTACCGGTTACTGATTGAGCTGAAATTTTGGCAATCGGATGGCAATGCAAAGTTAAGATGACGTGGACCTAATCTGATTATAAAATTGTTAAGTAGCCTTTTTTTAAATTTCCCGCAAACTTACCTATCTCACAATGTTTGGGCTTATTTTATAAGTCTGGAATAGTACTTCATTTGTCTATGCTGACTGTAGAGGGAACAAATAACAGCTTTTCACAAAAATATTTCGATTATTAGAAATTATTGAATAATTATTTAACATTTTTTGTACCAATTTTTACATTATGTTTGCTTATTCCCTCAATAGATGAACAATATTGTTTAACATCGCCGTCTTAAAGTCTGGTAAAGAACCCGACTAGTATTTTCTATAAATTTTAAAGAAAGAAAAAATTTCGCCCCATACAGGATTTGAACCTGTAACCTTTCGTCTCAAGGCGACGAATGCTCTAACCAATTGAGCTACTGAGGATTCAAGTCCCGTGGCGAAATTTTTAATTCCTTTATCCCAAGCACAGGGCAAGTGCTAAAATAAAAATACGTTCCGACTAGTATTGTTGGCTACAAGCACCAATAACATCTATGAAAATTGATAGCGTTTCTTTTCCCTAGGGTTGACCGTGTTTTTTCGTTTTCTTATGTGTTTTAAATAAACATTTTAAGGTCACCTACATATCTATTTGATGCATTTTGACGATGGTAAGTACGATCCAGGGAGCCGTATGCCTTTTTGGTGCCCTATGCCATAAAAAGGATCACTTCTCTTAAATATCCATGCATATTTCATTAACACAAGAAATACATTGCGTTCAAGCCTATCACCACAAACGAATGCGGCCTTGGAACGCTATCTTTCAATACGAAAAGGCTCACCAAACAACGGTTCTCAAACTTTGTAGACCGCAGCTCATTTCAGGAATACAAGATTAGAACTTCCTAATCTCTTTATCAGACTATATAAATCAATAAACTTGTCATTGGAAAAATAAATTAGTGATGTTTTCTTAAGAAATAATTACTAATTTGTTTAAAAAGTTTCGCATGTGCATAATACCGCCGCTCAGTTTTAACCACTTTTTTCAAAACAGGGCTTAGATTTTAATTTGAACATTAGAAATTTGATTTCCACGATAAGATCTCTCAGGTTCATCTGTGAAAAGGGTAATAAATGCGTAAGAAGCCAGGCACATATATCCAAGTAGGTTTTTAAAATCTGATATTAATTGACCGAATTCCGGGTTCAGAAACATGTCATGGTTTTCAAACACACACATTTACATCTTCAAATGACTTGCAGGGTAGTCAGAGTATAGAGTGCCAAATGTCATGAACCTTAGCAAACTGTTTATCTCCCTGCGCATTCACAACTCTTTCCGTACAAACCTATCATTTCGGAGACTTTTACAACCAGCCTCAGATAGTACCCAAACGATTTTATTATACAAAGGTAAAAATGTGTTAAACAGGCTAATGCCCGATTTCACCAAGAGCCCCTATACTTTAGGGGACTTTTTAACGATACTTACGGGAATGTTTCAATATAAAACCGTCCCCTAAAACACGTTAAAAGGTCCCCTAAATATAGGGCTCCTGGTGAAATCGGGCATTAGTCTTGCGTTACCTTAGTCGTGGCTAGAGTAGTACTAAACATGTTTTTTTTATTTTTATAAGTCATAGAATAAGCGGTTTTCAGATGGTATGAAAGAATGGCGTGTAGGTACCAAAGATGTCATAGATGCACTGATGTCCTTTAGACGGGTTTTTTTGCTTAATCTGTTGATGGCACGACTAGGTACGCTGAATTTCTTGTTTCTTGGTAATGACATCATTGATATAATATTTTATGCCCTATAAAGAGACTCCTTTAATCTAACCATTTTCGCAAGGCTAATAGACTCTTTAGAACATGGACGACTCATACTAATACTCATCATACTCATCATAATAATGTGAATAATAGGTAAATATATTAATACTTTTTTATTTCTTTACTTTTACCGTTTGAACCTGACAGTGTTATTTGAGATTCAAGGAAATTTTCACTCAGTTTGAGAACCACTGCTCAACACACATGATGCCCTATGTTTTATTCATGTTGTTCAAGACAAAGATGCTGTAATACGCATTCGTGTAGCCATACATTGATCAGTATTGTTGTGGATTGTCGGCATAGACAATACATATTGTCTGCTCCAAAGCTTCCGTTAAATGGGTGCGGAGTTGTTAGGATAATGCCTGTTATTGTGATACCATCACCGTGTGAGATAACTCCATTGACGTAATGTTTAGAAATGATCATCCGACAGCTTACTGCTAATTTAAATGGATATATTTGGATGGTTAATTTTTAGTGCTAATCAAACGCCATATAATTAGATTTGGTGTACACATGGCTTATATACAAGCACTGTTAGCTTAATTTGCAGCTTGAATTTTCGAATGTAATCCTCTACGGTAAAAGAAGGTAGTTATACGTTTGACATGTAAATGCGTGTGTGTTTATGAAATCATAACTTATAAAACCGGCAAGTGCGAGTAGGACTCGCGCACGAAGGGTTCCGTGCTGTATCATCTATCTATTAAAATTAGGATTGTTGTATGGGGTATGCTATTTCAAAAGTTGTAGGTACACTGGTTCAATGTAAACAATCTCTTTCTAAATGAAAAAAAAAAACTAAGTGCATCAAATTTTCAATGCCTAATGTAAGGCAAGTAGATACTAATGTACAACTCAATGGGAACAAACTGGACATAGTCGATTCCACCACATTTTTAAGAATCACTGTAGATAAAAAGTTAAAATGGGGCCTGCACATTGCAAAACTTGCCATCAAATTGAGCTCAGCAGCATACGCTGTTAAGAAAATAAGGCAGTTAACAGATGTCGACACCGCTAAAATATTTTTTATTTTGGTTATTTCCACAGCATCATGTCTTATGTCATTCTTCTCTGGGGAAGCTTGGCCGAGGAAAACATAATATTTGTCTTGCAAAAGAGGTCTATACGGGCAATTTATAACTTAGGCCCAAGAGTTTCTCTCAGGGAAAAGTTTAAAGAAATAAAAATTCTAACCGAGACTTCTCAATATATTTTTGAAAAGTTGATATATGTCTATAAAAATATAAATTTGTTTAAGAAAAATTGTCATGTACATGCTGTGAACACAAGGAATAAAAACAATCTTGTTGTGCATAAGTCTCGTCTCCACAGAATCAGTTAGTTATTCTTTCATGGGCCAATGTATACGTTTTTACAATAAACTTCCCGAGCATATTAAATACTTACCATTTAATAAATTTAAAAAATGTATTAAGATAAAACTGTATAGTAAGGGTTATTATAAGATTTCAGAATATTTAGAATACAGAAATGCTTGGGCTTAAATGCTCCTCATGCCAATCTATGCAAATTATTTGTAAATGTAATAAACTTTTGTAAATTAGATTTATAAGAAAAAAGACAAGCCCGCTGAGTTTCTTTTGCCGGATCTTCTCAGTGAGTGGCCGCGATCCGATCCGGTGGTAGTTTTTAGAATTATATAGACGCGTTACAAGAATCTTAGTATAGATCTACGTAATAAAAGCTATATTGAATTTGAATTTTAATTGTGTAAGTTTTTTTTAATTGTGACCCTTTATTATTTACTTTATTGTTATTCAAATATTTATTTTGAAAGGTAATACAAGGGAATATTCTGTGAAAATTTGAAGCGTCTACGTGTTACCTGTTTTAATATTGAGCAAAAAAATACGAAAAACACACGTTTATTGTATGGGGAACCCATTACATTTTTTTTAAATTTTTAGTTATTGTTATTATAACGGCAACGGAAATACATCATTTGTCACAATTTCAGCTTTCTAGCTATCATGGTTTATGAGATACAGCCTGGAGACAGACAGACAGACAGCGGAGGCTTAGTACTTAATAGTTACGTTTTTATCATTTGTGTACGGAACCCTAAAAAGCATTTCGGTGCAGATTTTTTGTTTGATAGCTAACGTGATTGAGATAGTTCTTAGCTTTTAATATGTATCGTCGGCGCTATAAAAAGTTTTTATTTTAAGATAACTGGTTGAATTTGTATTATTTATTCAGCACCTAATGGGCGATTGAAGGAGGTTCCGCTCAGTCGTTGGCATTAGTAAATAAATTTAATAATCTGTTTACCTTGAAACACAAAAGTATTCAATCAATGATTACAATAAACTAGCTGACCCCGCGAAGTTGGTATCGCTCATTTGCCCTGCAATTTTCCTTTTGTTTTTCATAAGAACCTTTTCGTGATAAGAAAAAAGAAATTGGTCCATCCGGTCAAGCCTGATTCAATAACCATGCGAAATAGAAATTTTATTTTTTTAGATGTAGTAGTGTAGTGATAGATTTACAGTTTAATGAATGAAATTGTGTATATTATATCTAATAAAATGGATTTATCCAAGAATGTAATGAAATTTTAGTTATATCTAATTTCGAAATGAAGGCTATTTATTTAATTTTATTAAATAGGCACTATCTTTTTAACCAACTTCAAAAGGAGGAGGTTATATTTTTTGTCCTATAAATTTTATTTCTATGTGTGTGTTAATCGATTTCTCCTTTTCGATCGATTTTGGAACTGATTTTAAAAAGTATTGTTTTTATTTGAAAGAGCGTTCTTCTGAGGTGGCATATTGTCACCAAGCCATTTTCATCATCAAACCTGATCATCGGAACCCTCGGATTTACTTTTGTGTACATAGATGATTTACTTGTTGATATCGGAGTTCGTTTTTTTACGGTGTAAGTTGCTTTGCTTTTTGCTTGTTATTTCAATAATTTTGTCCCATTCAAGGAGAATTACCTAATTAATAGCTAAATACAAAGCTACCAGTTTTTTTTATTTTTAACAGACTCCAAGAAAACGAGGAGCTTTTCAATTGGTCTAAATGATTCGTAATCCGTCAATAGACAGATTTTAATGGTCCTTTTTTAGAAAGATAGGCCATGATTACGTGGTGGATCCATATTAATTTTGTTATATTCCGACTAGTGATATTTGATTTATATTTAATAATCCATACATTTTATTAAGTTTCTTAAAGTTAAGATAATTAAAAAAATGTTAAGATAATTTAAAAAATGGACTGCTAGATAACAGAGGCGATTATATATTATATATGATATATTAGTGCATATAAGTCATTATCCTGAATCCGGATACAACTGCGTTGAACAAAAAACCAGTGTACAAATTTATTTAGGCATTGTACACAAAGATTCATCGATGGCAAATACCTGACGGGCGGAGGAAGCGGTCTAAAATATACATCACAATAAAAGCAAGCCCGATCGAAAGCAAATTTACTTTTCCTCATTGAACGTTTTTCCCCAACAAATCCTCCAGTATGTATTTTTAAAACGGTTTTTGTGTAGCGGTTGACGGTTATATCAATTCTTTTTATACACACCTTGAGTAGCTTTTCCCTTTGATGGTCTTGGGTTCCTTTGAAGAATGTAGGTCAAGTGCTTTTCTGCTAAGGAGATCGTAAGGAACAAGTGACAGTTTATTTGTCATTAACATCGTGACCGTATCTTGTAGGACTTGGTGATATCGCCGCCATTGTCACAGTTTAAATATAAGTAGACAGTGCCTAAAAGTAACTGCCTAAAAGTGTTTGAAATCGCACGCACACGTAAACACGCTCACCCACGAGCCACCTAAGTGAACCTAAATTGAGCCTCAATAACGAGTGTCGCGTTGAGATGAGCAGGGCCGTCTTAGATCATGCTGGGGCGCTTGGGCATACAGAAACTTGGGGCCCTTTTGGAATATAAAGAAATCAAACTAACAATTTTTTTTGCTGCGATTTTTTGGGTAATCAATTATTGACATTATTTAATTACAATATGTCAATAATATAAGTATTCTGCTGTTTTTATTATGATTACCATAATAGTTTTTTTCGGGATTTCTGTTGAGCAAAATCTTCTATTAAATCCTCAACTCAATTTCATGAAGAATGTCACTTACTATGCCCATAATCATTAACAAACTACTTAGTCATTCTTATGCTGCGAAATTGAATGCTCCCGAACTAGTACAACGCGAAAAACGTAATGCACCCAACCAAAATATTTTGAGGTTAAATGTGAGTAGAATGGTTGATCCTTCGGGGCCCTTTGGGCACACGGAGTCAGTGCCCGGGGCCCTGGGCACTGGTCCTTGTGTGCTCTTATGGTAAAGACGGTATCAGAGACGAGTGGTCACGCTACACACGTTTTTACTTAAAAACACCGGGACTGTATTGTGCGGTATACGGCTACTTAAACCGGAGCTATCATTTATTTTTAATTTCATTTAGCCTACTGCTGAACGGTAAAAATGAGAAGGGGTAGTAAACATTCGTAAATTTACATTTCAGGTTTCAAAACTAATTGATTTATAATATTTCCAGAACTGCCCAATTTTAGCATATATTAGTCTGTATCAACACAGTGTGAATATAAGTAGATATCACCGTCTGAACAAATGTGCCGAATTTCAAAAATGTGTGTTTAAAAGTTTGTTTGTGTGTATGATTTTTATTTGTTAATTAGTTATTAAAATTGGATTACTTAATTATGTCGAAACTCCTTTAATATTCCGTAAAAAAACAATTTTTACAAAAACATTAAAAGTAACAACAGTATGGTTTCAATGGATTATGGTATTTATTTTATCAAATAAACTTAGTTTCTATACTGTGTCATACTTATACTGTGCCATTGTTATGGGATTGCAGGCTTGCAGCTCTCTTGAACATACGCGTAGGATGGCAACAGTCCTCTATGTATCTATATATCTATCCATCTATATACATAAAAATGAATCCACATTTCGTGTCGTCATCGGATCACCCTTAAACGGATGGACAAATTTTGATGATTCTTTTTTGTAGTATTGGCTATTGTCAGAAGAACGGTAAAGAGAAAAGCCGCGATTCCAGATAAAGTGAGAAAAACCAGACTTACATTTTTAGTATATATTATTGTCAATCGATATTCATTTTGTCGTATTGGCTAGTATATATAAAATGAATTCCCATTTTCATACCCGAAGAGGTAGGCAAAGGCACAAACAAGGCACCCACGACTAGCGGAAGATACTAAGTCCCACAATGTGATAGGTGGCAAGCTATCGCCAACCTGGCACACATCCAATCCCGGGCAACATTTTTTTATTAGAAAATTTAAAAAACAAATTTATTTTTGATGCCCGATCCAGGATTCGAACCCTGGACCTCATGCTTCAAGTCCAAGAACTGAACCGCTAGACCACAGAGGCGACTTACTTACTTAATTACTTACTTAATCGTATCACGATTGAAAAGTAGACCAATTTTCATACCTTTTTTGTTATATTAGTTAATGTCAGAAAAAGGATCTTATAAAGAGAAAAAAAGGAAAGTGGGGAAAACTACTCTTTCATTTTTGCCATTGCTGCACAGCATTATTACCCGCATTCTTTTTTTAAGTGTTTTTATGGAATTCCTCTTTCAAGCTTGTGGTAGTAAAAACGAATAGTGCGTCGATATCTAGTAGCCGAGGAGTTAGGTCAATAGTACAATTCTATCGGCAGGGTTACCGACTTTCCTGACTGGATGACATTGTCTTTATGGTGGTAGGAACTAATAAGGCGGTGGATTCCAATCCGGCACATAAGGTAACTACCAGCCAAATACTGTTACGATAAGTTTAATAGATTTGGCGTTAATCGCGTCGGGGCACATTCAGACAGACAGACAAAAATTCTAAAAGTACTAAAAATGTATTATGCTGCCCATCGTAATCACCTGCACCTTTTTGCTTTAAATATCTTCAATGTTCAAAATTCATACTTCTACAGTTTTATTTTATGTATAGTTATGTTTATAGAAGTTTCTTTATTAATGTCGTTCCAATTTCTAAAAAATCTGTGTTTCTAAAATATATTGCGTAAAAGATTAACACAAATTCATTTAAATATAAGCGTTAATAGTAATATGTCGTATCTATAAATATGCTGGTATATCTACTAAACATAATGGCGAACTGGGGCAGAAGCATGAATGAATTTATTCAGAGATAAAACTGCTCGTTTCAAAGAACAATAACAGACAATGGGTCATGCTGCGGTTAAATTTGAGGAAATTTTACTGTGATTATGGCAGAGTATTAAAAACGCTTAACTGAACATTTTGTGGGACGTTATTAATGTACTTGAAAAGACTGACATTTCTACTTGAATCATCTAATGTTGAACGAAATTGGTCTTGGTCTTGTCTTTGTCTTGTCTTGGTCTTGCGGAACTTTTATTTTTAAGAGATCAGCAAACAAGCAAATCCTTCTCCTGTAGGTTAAACACTACCGTGGCTTATAGACCGCACACATGTCACTGTTTTGGCGGTATTTTATATCCAAGACCATAGATTACGATTGCAAGTCTACCAGCCACCCTATTTTTTTTATTTTTTTATTTCTACTTGAATCGTCTAATGTCGAGCGAAATCGGTCTTGGTCTCGTAGCTTTCATTGTAGTATTGCTATTCTTAGTTGCAGAACCTTTTCTTTTCGGTGGTAAGTGAACGAGCACACACCTTTTCTGTAGGTCAGAAATCGAATAAAGACAGCATACATAATCAATGCGAAAATCTTCCCTATTCATCCATACTCTAGTTATAAGACAATCTTAGATACCAATTGATAGTCTTAGTAGTTGGTTTTAATTTTAATTATTAATTCATAATGGTTACATGGTTTTAATTTTAATTATTTATTCATAAAAAAGTATCTTTACGCCCATATCCCCGAAGAAGTAGGCAGAGTCACAACCAGGACACCCATGACTAGCCGAAGACAGTCCCTCAATGTGATAGGTGGCAAGCCTATCGCCAACCGGGCACATATTAAATCCCGAGCAATATTTTTTATTAGAAAATTGGAAAACCTAAAGCTTCTTTTTGTTGCCCGACCCGGGATTCGAACCCGGGATCTCATGCAGTGAAATTCAACACCTGAACCGCTAGACCACAAAGGCGACTTATTTATTTATATTACGTACATCGCATTTAAATTTTACCCTATGTTGGTCCAGGCTCCTTTGCAGAATAAACCATCTGCCTTTCTGCCAGGCAGCTTGTAAAAGGCAAGCATAGGCTTACTAACACTAACACCGTGAAATCCTACCAGGTGGTAGAGTTTCGCAGCGACTCGTCCGGATCGTCCGGTACCATCGCCTTATCTGTTCCCGCCACCATAACGTCAATGCTTGCCGTTGAAGTGTTCCGGTTCGGAGGGTAAGGTAGCTTGTAAACTTAATTTTTGTTTGATGCCTAACATCCCGGCCTCAGCTTGGCAACGCACCATTACCTTCTTTGGTGTCTCTAGGCGGTATGAATTTTTTACCATCAGGAAATCCACTTGTTTGACATTCCGATATCATAAAAAAACGTCAATTACGAGTATAGTTTCATCAGTCACTAAGTCTACATTCTCTTTATGCGACTTAATGATAGATTTAACGTTAAATGAGATATCTGTGTGCGGCCTTTAATAATTCTTATGTTTACTGTCACCATTAACTGTAACTATCGGGCAATTCTGTAAACCACTGTTGAGGTCCATCATCCCTCAACAAATACTGCAAAATTCTTCCCCTTTCACCCTTTTTGGC
>NJDC01004298.1:126044-159906 GCA_002245475.1 Calephelis virginiensis
GTATATGAAAATGTATACATTGTTAACAGTAACTAAAGACCCAAATGTTGAAACTTGATAAATTTTGCAAGGGACCATCTATACACAATCTTACATCAATACGTCTACGTACAACTCGTACGATTCAACTGTGAACTCTACTGGAATGCGACCCCTCTCCCGTTACTCCGCGCGTGGTCCCGCATTCGCCGCAAGCGCTCAGTAGCGATAGCATCTTTGTTAAGTAGTTTACCGTTATCATACCAATATTTTGTCAACAAGAAAAGATGATAAATTAATTAAAAATGACGTCACAGGTACACAGTTAAGTCGTACGGGTTCGTACGTAGTTAGAATATAACAATCATTCGTCAAAAGTAGAGGAATAAACACAAATAACACAATAAACTTCTTGAGGTTTGGCACTCGACACTCTCTGTAGTCAGGGTCCTAATTCTGACCCGTAAGTAACTTGGCGTTAAGATATGTATGTAAGATATGTATAAGTATACTATATAGACTGGTAATATCATAATCCTTTTGACTTTTCCATAGCTAGGAAAATATAAATTGCACTGTACTATCCTTTAAAAATGTAACAAAAGACTTGCCTTTATCTAAACTATATTCATTTTACATCGTGGTAAAAAATAGTCCTCGTTGTAGATAGACACTTTTACCGAGGAAAGATGTTTTATTCATAGATCCAAGGAAAAGCGCAGTCGACTGAAACTTATTTCTTAAAACGTTATGCGTTTAAGTTATAGAGTTCATTTTATCTGAAGTGCTAAGTGTTTGGTAATTGACGAATTATTACGGACTGGAGAAA
The DNA here is from genome assembly GCA_002245475.1 of Calephelis virginiensis. Taxonomy (NCBI): domain Eukaryota; kingdom Metazoa; phylum Arthropoda; class Insecta; order Lepidoptera; family Riodinidae; genus Calephelis; species Calephelis virginiensis. The sequence goes on from NJDC01004298.1 coordinate 126,853, forward strand.
TGAAATGTAACATTGTTACTTATTGGCTCCTACGTTCAAAGTTCAAGACTTTTCAGGTTAGAGTCTTGGTGTCTAGATCTATAGAATAAAAAGGTAGCTGTTATAGGAATACCACTGTCCTGTTTCCAGGGTGTTCCTCTTCAAGTGCAAGTGGCTACAGTATCTTCTAAACCGGAACATCGTAATTCCAAACATGGTGGTGGTAGGCGGATCTCTACCCAAACAACTTTCTGCACAGCTCTTTACCAGGAACACAGGATGTAGCAACGAATTATGAATTTTTATATTTTTTGCTGATAATTGTTCGTCCATCACCTTTTAGTGGAATAATTTAAAGATCTACTTTCGTACTATTAGTAAAAGATCCGAACCTATAACGACTTGCACCGACCTGAAAATACAATGAAACCGAAGTGTTTTATAAAAAAAATAAGCTGTCCCGGTGAACTTCGTTCCATCCGTTAAGTTTTGTATGGGAAAAATTAAAATATGATATTCCTAGTATCCGCTGTTTTTTACTCATTTTTATCTTTCATACCATTCCTGGACTTAAACAAATAATTCAAACCAAAGTTATCCACATCGATTCAGCCATTCTCGAGTTTTTTCGATCGATAGATTTTGCATATTAGAAAATGTATTAAAAAAGGGTTGCCAAAAAAATCTGTACAAAATATTTATAAATAATTTAAAAAATATATGTTTTGTCGACTGCCCGACTTTCCCCCACATATGTTATCCTTTTCAAACAAACACACCGGTTTCATAGACTGTTGACACCACCTCCAGACAAAACCCAAATGTTTTAATTGTGGAATGTCAACCTGGGTCTCCGGAATCTTCCTCCTACATCGATTCACATTCGCATTGTATATCTGCTTTGTCAATCTTTCATCGGCCTTTCCTGTCACTTTAACCAATCAGCAGAGCATACTTGTTCTCATTTTAACAGCAACACTTTCTTTTTATCCCACTCTTTCTCGAATCCCACTGTTACGAATACAGTCAGCGAGTGTCACACTACAGATTTTCCTTAGCGATCTCATTTCAATCGCATTTATCCTACTCTCATGCTTTTTCTGACATACCCAACTCTCGCTTCCATACAACAACGTTGAGATAAGCACAGAATTAAGCAAAGCTAGTGTAGCACTTTGACTCAAAACCTCGCTTTGAAATAGCTCACCCAGGGCTCCATTCACACTGCACACATTCTCATATTTACGTCCAAGGTGTATCTTCTATCCCAGCTAATATGTAACGAAGTAAGTATTACAATAGAGTGATAAATTGGTACCACCCCCTTGAATATTCGCAACAGTGCTCGTCATTGCCGTGTATTCTAATATAGCTTCTTATATATTTCCCCCGTGTTGGTCCGGGCTCCTTTGCAGAATAGACCATCTGCCTTCCTGCCAGGCAGCTCGTAAAAGGCGAGCACAGGCTTACCCTCACTAACACCGTGACATCTGACTAGGTGGTAGAGTTTCGCAGTGACTCACCTGGATTGGTACCACCACCTTACCTATTCCTGTTGCCATAACGTCATGACGTGTTCCGGTTTGGCAATTATAGCAAATAATTCCGAAAATTATCGACACCTACTAGTAGTTTCCCCGCATGGGTCCGGCTCCTTTAAAATAGATGATCTGCCAGGCAGCTCGCAAAAGGCGAGCATAGGCTTACCGTCACTAACAAAGTGACATCCTACTAGGTGGTAGAGTTTCGCAGCAACTCAACCTATTCCTGCCACCATAGCATCAGTGCTTGCCGTTGACGTGTTCCGGTTCGGAGGGTAAGGTAGCCGGTAAACTTACTTTTGCTCGAGGCCTAACATCCCGACCTTAGGTTGGCAACGCACCATTTCCACCTTTGGTGTCTCTAGGCGACGTGAATTTCTTTCCATCAGGAAATCCGTCTGCTTGTTTGCCTTCCAATATCATAAAAAAAATAAAAAAAATAGAGTGGCTGGTAGACTTGCAATCGTAATCTATGGTCTTGGATATAAAATACCGCCAAAACAGTGACATGTGTGCGGTCTATAAGCCACGGTAGTGTTTAACCTACAGGAGAAGGATTTGCTTGTTTGCTGATCTCTTAAAAATAAAAGTTCCGCAAGACCAAGACAAGACCAAGACCAATTTCGTTCAACATTAGACGATTCAAGTAGAAATCTCAGTCTTTTCAAGTACATTAATAACGTCCCACAAAATGTTCAGTTAAGCGTTTTTAATACTGTGCCATAATCACAGTAAAATTCCCTCAAATTTAACCGCAGCATGACCCATTGTCTGTTATTGTTCTTTGAAACGAGCAGTTTTATCTCTGAATAAATTCATTCATGCTTCTGCCCCAGTTCGCCATTATGTTTAGTAGATATACCAGTATATTTATAGATACTACTTAATACTATTAATGCTTATATTTAGATGAATTTGTGTTAATCTTTTACGCTATAAGTGGTGATCTATTTCTAAGATACAGATTTTTTAGTAATTCAAGCCCGACCCACCTCGACCGCGATTCACGCCAATTCCACTAAATCGGTCATAACGAAACTCGGCTGGTTAATACTTCAGTTTCCTAAGAAGGTTAAAGGCTACTATTTGTCCTGCTCTCTAAGGGTGCTCCCGTGGGAGGGGGTTAAAAGTGAAAATATAAATTATGCTATAATTCATTTACACTTAGTTCGATTTAAATTATTGGTAGTGTCAAGAGTCCCCAAAACCTGCGTGTTTGCATAAAAAGTGTAATGTGACGGAAGCCAGAAAATTTTGTCAGGATCGTGAGGTCTGGCACTCGATACTCTCCCCCTACTCCGTAAGGAACTTGGCGTGGAGACATGTATGTATTTATATAATGTAATGTAATCTATGTAATGTATAAATGTAAGAGATATCCGTATTTAACATTGTAGATTCTATAGATGCGTTGCTGTCATATAATCGGGGTATTAAGCCTATAGTGCAAGTCTACCGGACTATATCTTCTAAAGGGAACATGAAACTGCCATTATGGCGGCTGGAATAGCTAAGGTGGATCCCTACGCTTGAAAGGAGCTGCACGGCATTCTACTACTAGAGGTTGAGTTGGTAATATAAGGGATATTCCATAATTTTATAGCAGTGAAGAATATGGTATATTCTACTCAGGGGATTCGGACATACAATATTGGGAGAAGAGGCGAAGGAATGTTTCCTATTACTTTTTTTCGAGGGTTTTATAAACAGGAAATGCATACGCGTCTGATAGCTAATACGATGTATACAATGGTTTATATGAAAATAAATCCTCGCCTTCATCGCATCATCCCCTGATCATGACATCATGCCTGAACAGATGGATCAATTTTGCTTATTATTTATTTTTTGTAAATGTAACTGTCAAGAGAAGGTTTAATCAAGGGATACTCCGGAAAATTGGAGGAAAAACAATACTTTTTTTGTACAAACTGTTAGTAGCTGTTAATGTCAAGCAATACGGAGTTGGTAATTTCGGGTGGTTCATAAAGTTATGTTACATTTAAAGAAACAAAAGTATCACGCCCATGTCCCCGAAGTGTTAGGAAGAGGCACAACCAGGGCACCCACGACTAGCCAAAGACACTAAGTCCCACAGTGTAATAGGTTGCAACCCTATCGCCCACTGGGCACAAATCCCGATAAACATTTTTTAATTGAAAATTGGAAAAACCAAATTCTATTTTTCTTGCCCTATCCGGCAATCGCACCCGGAACCCCACGAGTCAAGTGCATCACTTGGACCGCTAGATCATAAAGGCGATACGTTAATTTAAAGAAACTGAAATAAAAACCAAAACGTGAAATATTTAGAAAATATCCATTGATTTCCCAGCTGGCTCATCATGATCGTGATCATAAAATCATCAACTCGTAAATAAGAATTTTGAAAATTGGTTTACAAATGACAGAAAATTTTTAGACATACATAAAGTATGTAGGTTTTGAATTAGAGGCTTTTTTTAAGTCGGTTAACAAAACGAAATTTATTTCATTACAAAAAAATATTTTTTTGTTATAATTACATATTCTTATAAAGTAAAAAAAACATGTCCTGACTGACTGGTTCAACATCGCTGAGCAAAATGGGCAGATACTTATGTAAGCATTTCTAGAAATTCTACCCCTAAAAGAGTGAAATAGGGGTAGAAAGTTAGTACGAACAACCGTCATTTTTTAAGTAAGAAACATGCAACTTTATTTTTGGGCTATTTATTCAAAAATATTTGATACTTATTAAAGCGTTTCTGAAAATTCTACCCCTAAGGGGTGAAATAGGGGTTGAACATTTTGTACAGAAGTCCTTATTAATGGGCCATTGATTAGAAATAAATAAGTACGTTTAATAAAAAACTGTATGAATAATTTTATTCATACAGTTTGTAATTCAACTTTAGTTCAGTATCTAAATATATGAACTAAAACCGCGGATAACAACTAGTAATTTACAGACTTGAAATAGTATAATTTATTCAAAAATAAGATCCTGTGGGATAATTAGATTACGTGGGTGTAGCCTCGCGTGGTAACTAATCTCTGAATAAATTAGTTAATATTCCTACATCAGTTTTCTATTTCTATGCATTAAATAATAATTTAATATATATCTTAAAGTTCATGAATTGGGAAAAACTACGAGCGTCTGTTAGTTTATGCATACCAAATAGAAGCTTTCATGTGATTCGAAGGCAAACATGCATCTTTCATCCATTCATCTTTCATCACCAGAAGTGGTGATAATGCATTGCTAACTTTTGCTGGAATGTCGAGCCTCTAATGTGAGTAAAATTACCGGCTATCTTACCATTTAAAACCGAACATAAAAGTGATGAGCACTAACAATATAACGACGAATAGGTATAGCGGTGGCACTAAACTTATATATTTTTTTCAAAAGTTTACTATGCAGTGACGGTTCCTGTAGAAATATCCCTAAGGAATCGTCAGCCAAATAATATTACCGTGGCCAAACTATGCGTGTAAATACGAGTAACTGATATATTATAAATGATTAAAAATATATTTGTAATGTCCTCTTTTAATTTTGTTTTATAAAATTTATTTTGAGTTAATTTTTGTTGGGTTATTTGTATCGCCTCCGTGGTGGAGCGGTCTGGTGTTGTACTTGACTCTACAAGGTCTCGGGATCGATCCAGGGCTCGGGCAATAAAAAGAAAAGTGTTTTTTTAATTTTCTTATAAAAACATCGTTATTCGGAGTTCGATGTGTGTCAGGTTGGCGATAGGATTGCCACCTATCACAATATACGACTAAGTGTCTACAGTTAGTCGTGGATGACCTAGTTATATCAGATACTTTTTTTAATTTATGAAACTAGCCAAGAAGTTTCACTTTAACAATATATTCAGGTACATTTTAATTTCAATAATCAACCTTTTCAGGGATACAGGCGTGAAGATATTTTTTTTAATTTTTAAAACTAGCCAACCGGTTTCACTTTAATAGTATCTTCAGGGACGTTTTAATTATTAAATTCAACAAAAAATACCAAATTGTAACAAAACAAAAATACTCTTCTGAATTTAAAAACAAAATAGAATAATTGAAACAGTGTAAGCGTATTCTTAAATTAATAATCATAAATGGAGTTTCACTAAGCTCCAGGGATGAAAAGTGTAATATATGAATGGAATGAATTACAATCCGCATGGAATGAGGTCCTTTGAGGAAGATAGGACAAAATACTCTATTACCGTTTTATATACATACGTACTGATTGATATTTATTGAAGACGGGAAAGGCAATTCGCACGGGACAAGTAATTTACGGTACTAAAGCCACAGACACACCTTATTTACGATTAAATGAAATAGAATGATTGTGTTTCGCGAAAATGTGGCCAGCTCACGGCACTGGTAGATACTCGCGTAAGGCTTTTTATTGCATCTTGGGGATCGACACTAATAATAGATGCTACTTCTAATTCACTTGTAAACTGGCTTTTAGCCGCGGTTCCATTTGCGTACTGTAAAGATATAAGCGTAATCAAAGGAGATAGGAAAGTAGCTTTTCTCCTAAATACAAGGTAAGGACCCACCTTACCTTACCTTCGGCTAGTTGTGAGTGCCTTAGTTGTACCTCTGCCTACCTCTTCGGGGATATGGGCGTGAAGATACTTTACTTTAAACAAGGTAAGGTATGAAGTACAGTGTACACATCTGTTCTAGACAGATACCAAAGATGGAGTAAATTTATCGGCTACCCTCAAAACTGGAACATGCATTTTTTTAAACCGCGACGAAAAATTAAAGATGTTAGAATAGATTGCTTTTGAATAGATTGACCGATTTCTATGCGGATTTTTTCACTTGAAAGTTAAAGTGATCGAAATGGTTATAATTACATTACATGTAGGTTTTTTGAAGGTTTCTTTGAACATTTGAATAAAATATTGATTATTCCCTAACGTTAAAACTTACTTGGCTGATTTTTGTATTGTATTGCATAACGAAGAAACTGACAGATTTCGTCATTCTCATGAGTCCTTTATCACAAATAATATGGTAATATAATATTTTCTAACCTTTATTGCGAATAACCTATTTTACTCTTCTAGTCTGTTATCAAGTAAATCTAAGTATATAAAAGAAAATCGTATTCGTTACACTATTCATAACACTAAAACGGCTGAACCAATGTGGCTAAAAATTAATAGGGAGGTAGTTTCAAACCTTGACAAAAAATGGTCATTTTTTATTATTTTCGACTGCAAAGAAACACAGAAAATCATATTTTAATTTTTAACATGCAAACTAAACTGGTGGAACGAAGTTCGCCGGAACAGCTAGTAGTATATACCTACATTACTTTTCCAATAATGAAACAAACTGAAAATGGCCATAAAAGAGTTAAATTTACTTAATCCAATATAGGTAATTAATTTGCGATTAATCCCGGATAATGCTCCCGCTCGCGAGGTAGTCAGTAATTATGCTAAACTATTTCATTTCATCCGAAATTCCGTTTGGACTTGTTGCTTTTAAACTACCAATTTTCCAGGCATGCTAATTCCCGCACAGCATAATCCATCAGATTAACTTGCAAGCGGCCGCTAACATGAATACGTAATTACTGCCGATAGTAGCGCAGAAAGGAAACGCAATTAAAGTTCTTCACCAAACTCGGTAGATCTAATTGATCAGGACTGTTACACACTGCTGAAACTTCTTAGTAAATACTTACTTTTGTTTAAGGTAAGTTCCTTAGGTGGTAGGCAGGGAATATTGAGTGTCCAATGTCATGCTCCTTGGAGACCTGCCTAGCTTTTCTCCACATTCATGACACTTTTCATACAAACTCGCTTTTTTGGAGACTCAAGAGTCTCCAAAAAAGCTTGCGTAAAAGGTCAATTATGTTGACCTTTTACGCAAGAACTGGTGATATATCCCTAATAGACAGATTTATTAGAAATTGGAACGGCATTGATGCAGAAACTTGAAGACCTATCTATACTTGAAATAAAACTGTGGAAGAGTAAATTTCGTACATTGAAGATATTTTAAGCAGACATTTTAAGAAGACATTTTAAGGTAATTAAAAATGGGCTGCAGAATACATTTTCAGCACTTTTAGAATTTTTGTCTGTCTGTTTGTATCAAGACGTGATTTACATCAATTCTACTAAATCGATCATAATGAATTTTGGCTGGTTGGTACTTTATTTTCCGAAGAAGGTTATGGACTACTTTTTATCTTGCTCACTAAAGGAGTTGTCATGGAAGATTAACAGATTAACTTGCATGCGGCGGCTAACATGAATACGTAATTACTGCCGATAGTAGTATAGAAAGAAAACGCAATTAAACAAAGTTCTTCACCAAATTCCGTAGATCTAATCGATCAGGACTATTACACATTGCGAAATCTTCTTAGATTCTCTTTCTTCTTTGTTTACGGTAAGTTCCTAACGGGGTAAGCAGAGAGTATCGAGTGGCCAATGTCATGATCCTTGTAGACCTGCAACTTTTCCACATCAATGACACTTTTCATACAAACACGCTTTTTTGAAGACTCTTGACACTACTCTCGGATAATACCGCAATTTGATCGTGGAATGTCAACCTCGGGACTCGCTGGCTACCTACATCCACATTTGCATTGTATATCTGTTTTGTCTATTTTTTATCTGTGTTTTCTCATTTTTGTCATCCCTTTCTCATTTTTACATTAATTTTTTCTTCCATTTAATTTTTTTTTTCGGATCTCATTCTTATGAATGCGGTTAGCAAGAGTTACACCACAGGTTTTTTTAGACTCTAGCTAGCTCTCGTTTCGACTGCAGTCATTCTACTTTCATGTTTTTCTGACACACAACTCTTCTTTCCATAAGGGAACGTTCAGATAAGCACCGGATCATGAAAATCGGGTCTAGCACTGTGATTCAAAACCTTGCTTTGAAAGAGCTTACCCAGCGCCCGATTCACACTATTCCTTGCACACACTCTTCTTTCTACATCCGCAGTATACCTTCTATCCCTTATAAAAGCACTCCGAAGATATAAAATTTTATTCACTTGTCAGTTGCTCACTGTGAATACTGAGATGCACATAAGCATATCGAAACATGCAGTCCAGAAGTATGAATATGGAAGTGTATTTGTTCTTCTTTCACGTTGTAATAGAGTGATGACAAGGTTCGAGTTGCTGCTCCAGAATCTTCGAGAAAATTGGCAATAATCGAGGCTGGAATACGTACTCTTCTACTCGAAAAACGTTCAAGGCCGAAATAACTATATACATGTTGAATGTTTGTTTATTATTTTCATCAGGCAACATTGAATTAAGAAATTGCTTAACAAAAACATCGCTACTACAAAAGGCAGATGGCCTATTCTGCAAAGGAGCCCGGACCAACGCGGGGAAATATTAAAGATTTGTTAAATCAAATTATTACGACATTATTAACGCCGTATAGGCAGCCACCATTTAGACCAGGCTTTCCCAACCTTTATTTAAGCGAGCCTCCCCGACAAATTTAGGAAACGCAAATTCTTCATAATAATTAAATAATTTATTTTAAGGTATTTTAAATATGCAGAATAAAGATACAATATAATATATTATTTAAGGATAAAGAACGAAAAAAAACATTTGAATCATTAAACACTTTTAGGAAAATTCAAATGACCGACATTTTTGGTATTTCATTTTTCTCGAAAACAAACATGTCAGGTTTTCATGAAACTTATCACAATTGCATTATAATTGGCACATTTGATTTTATGCGGAATCGTTTTAAGCCTACAGAGTCCACATCCTCCCGATTCCCGACTTCAAAACACCCGTAATTTATTTTTCCTGTAATTTTTATGAAATGTTCTCTTTTTAGATGGGTTTCCTTCTGTAACTTTTTAAAAAAACATGTCTGTAAAGGCCTACTATGCATTTTTATAATTACAATTTTTAAACAAGATTTTATTTAAAGTAATACTAAAAACAAATAAATAAAATCTTGTAAAGTACTAGCTAATGAGATACTTTTTTAATTTGTTTCCCTTTTTTCCCTTTTTGTTATTTTTTTTGTAATGTTACATATTACATTCGACGACCCCCTAACATTTCTCTACGCCCCCCCTCCCCAGGGGGCGTGCCCCCCTGGTTGGGAAGTCCTGATTTAGACAAATTGTTTGGTAGCAAAATGTATTATTTTTGTTAGTTACATTTTGCAAAATTATGGCTTACTTAGAAAATGACATCGTCAATGCCAGATTATTTTGAAATTGAAATGTTTGTCAGTTCACTTTTTAAGTATGAACTACTTATTGTATTTTTACCAAATTTTCACGTGGGAAAATCTTTCGTTCTCATCACTAGGTACCAAACTGGTACCAAAAGTCACTTCAACACTTGTAAATAGTATTTTACAATATTACCCAACTGCCCCAGCCGTTCGCAAGGAAGCCAGTAATATTTTCTACCAAATACTGTTTATTAATAATTTTTGAGCATGCTAATCTCTGAACAGAATAATCTGTCAGATTAACCCGCAAGCCGCTAATATGAATAGGTAATGGCTGCCGATAGTAGCGTAGAAAGGTATCGCAATTAAACAAAGTTCTTCACCAAACTCGGTATTCTCTAGAGCTAATTGATCGTCTCTATTATTCAACGTAGAAACTTCTAGTATCCCGCACCGTGCTGTCTCAACCTGCAATTAATCATTCATACTAATTATTATTTATATTGCATAATATTACCCGACTGCTTTAAAAGTAGAGGTTGTGTTTTTCGAGTGTATGTATCGTACTTCGTGTATCGATGTTGTAGGCTGTGCCATGTAAGATTTAAACGTGTGGTGTAGAAAAGGACAAACATACCACTAAAGTTTTAATTTTAATTAGTCAATAATATCTAACTAAACTTTTATGAATGTAGCTAAGTACCATCTCGATCACAAACAAAATTCCTCATCAAAAACGGTTTACACTTACATACGAACACACATATAAACCAAAATATGTAACAAGTCCCGTCAACACAGGTCAGGTCTATTTCTAAGATACACCGGAAAAAACAGACTGACAGATTACCAGACAAAAATTGTAAAATATGATATTTTGGCATATTTGCACAAAAGCAAGTAGTCACTTTATCTTAATATTACAAAGAGACTCTATAATTTTATTTATTAGTAAGTATAGAAATTGCAAAGGTGCTATTTTGGTAAACTATTTTGTTATATATACATACTCAAGTATTGAAAAGTGGTTGTTTTAATATTATAGACACTCCAATTTTCTTTAAGTAAGTAAAGTAATTGTGAAAATGTTGTTTTGGCATATGTACAATATATACATTTATAGGCACATTGTACAAAATGTTTATTTTAATAGGTATTATAATCAGAAACTTTATGATATTAAAAGGAACAAGCAGACGGTTTTTCCGATGGTAAGATATTCACGCCATCCAAAGATAGTAAAGGTGGTATTGGTGCGTTGCCAACATGAATCCGAGATGTTAGACCTCGAGCAAGAATAAGTTTACCGGCTACCTTTTCCTCCGGATCGGAACACTTCAACGGCAAACGCTGACGTTATGGCGGCAGGAATAGGTAAAGCGGTGGTACCAATCCGAGCGAGTCACTGCGAAACTCTACAGCCTAATTAGATGTCAGATGCTAGTCCGTCACTACGGTACGGTATGGTATTAGTAAGTACAAAAATTATCAAAATTCTTTTTTGGTATATTTACCAGATACACGTACAAGTAAGTAAGTAGTAACATGGTTATTTTATTATTACAAATACCGATTTTATTAATTGCTATACTTAGATTAAACTGTATAGCATAATAATGTAGTAGTATATTATGTTCCAAAGTAAAGTAAAGTATCTTCACGCACATATCCCCGAAGAAGAAGGCGGAGGCACAACCAGGGTACCCACGACTAGCCGAAGACACTAAGTCCGACAGTGTGATGGGTGGCAAACCTTGGAAACCATATTTTCTTGTTATTGCCCGATCCGGGTATCGAACTTAGGACCTCCTGAAGTAGAGTCCAACACCTGGACCACTAGACCACAGAGGCGATAGTATGTGTTGCCATGAGTAAATGTTTTAGTAACAACTTCTCTACACACATTTCGAAAATAATTGATTTTCCTATATTTATTTTTGTATCACATTGTAGTTTACTTATTTATAAGCGAATGTTTCTTTAGGAACCTAGGCTAGCCTATCTATTTACAAAACTCTATCTATTTTTTTTCAGCCATGTTCAATGTTATTAATTATAATTTGCATAATTCTGTGCTCATTCTAACGTTGTTGTATGAAAGCGAGAGTTGGGTAAAAACAGGAGAGGTTGGTATGGCGGCAATGGCATGAGATTATGATAAGTCCGCCAAAATAAGAGCGCTACGACAAATTTACGGACTAACGTAGTATTCGTAAGAGTGAAATTTGAGAAAGAGTGAGATTAAAAGAAAGTATTGGTGTTAAAATTAGGAAGGTCATGTTCCACTGGTTCGGTCATGAGGACATAATGACAAGTGAAAGATTGACAAAGTGGATCTACAGTGCGAGTGTGGATGGATGTAGGTACCCAGGGGAAATCTAGATTGAAATAGGTGGGTATTTCGGTCCCATGGTCAAATCGATCGGGTGTTTTCCGAAGGTGGTGTTAAGAGTTTCCAAAACCAGCGTGTTTGTATGAAAAGGGTAATGAATGTCGAGAAAGTCAGACAGGCCTGCCAGGATCGTGAGGTTTGGTGCTAAATATCCTCTGCCTACGCCGTAAGGGACTGAGCGTAAAGATATGAACGATGATATGTATGTTCATTTTTTAGTTTTCAGTACGCATTTGTTTTACTAATTTTAAATTTAACTACACTTTTAAGCTTTACTATGAATTTAAAGGCCATAACAGTAAAACAAAGCATAACAATATTTTTATGATCCACAGTTAAACCGGAAGTGACGGCATGGAAACTCCGGATCGGCTGTGCATTGAACATTCATTATTGAACAAAGTTGATGTGAACTACTATGCTGGGAATTTTCTCGTATATCGGAACACAGCTTTCCGCATACGACTAGATATTAAAACTGTTATTGTGGATACTGGAATAATTCCAGTGTCCACTGGAAATATTATATTTATAATTATATTTACTAAATTTATTATTATGGGAATTCTAGACGGGTGTAATCATGACTTTCAACAAAGCTGACCTTGGAGAAAGCTTTGTCTCCACCTTTCGATTATTATTAAATTTGGATTGAATCTGTGGTCCAATGGATGCAAACCAATGTTTACAACCAGTGTTTATGACCGTCTAGAATGTCCTTAATACTGAATATTTAAATTATTGTTCAAATTCAGAAAAAGCAATACTCAAATTTAAATTGATGAAAACTTCATAATAAGATTCCTCTTTAATATGTATACTCACGCTGTGGTGTGCGTTTGTTTGTGTTTTCTTGTGTTAGATAGTGAGTGAATGTGTGTAAGAGTTTTACAAATGGTAGTTGTTTACAATTTATCTTCACGCCCATATCCGCTACGAAGTAGGCAGAGGGACACCCACGACTAGCCAAAGACATTAAGTCCCACAAAGTGATAGGTGGCAAGCCTATCACTTACCGGGCACATATTCAATCCCAAACTACGTTTTTTTTCGTTAGAAAATTGAAAAAATCCAATTTTCTTTTTATTGCCCGACCCGGGATTCGAACTCTGGACCTCATGCAGTCAAGTCCAGCACTTGAACCGCTAGACCACAGAGGCGATCAACACAACAATTAACAATTACTTAAAACAATTTATTAAAATATGTTTATTGTAATTAAAGTTCTATGGATGGGATCGACTGCGTGTGTGTGTGTGCAGAAAAAATAGCCTTTTTATGTTCTAGTGATCCAGTGTTGGCTGTGACTACAAAGGTGATTTTTAAACATTCTAAAAAAACACGTTCTTCGGATTGTAAATGCCCAATTGGAGCAATATTTGCTACTATTGTTGTTCTAAATGTACATGGCTAATCTTGAGTTCTCTGGTTGTACCTCTAGATATTCTGAGAAACTGGCGTGAAGATTCTTTAAAAATGCTTAATCAAATTTATAAGCACTTATACCCAGAAACATTTAGATATATGTTCATCACAACAAGGTCTATCCCTGTCGGTAATCGAACCTTAGTTATTAGTCGGTAATCGACATATATGCTTACCCCTCATAAAAGGAGGCGGTCAAATTTGATTGTTTAATTTTGTAACAGGGAAATCATTTACAGTGAAAGAAAACCACAGCTGCAGTTGTGGAAATATACGATCCACAGAAGCAGGAAGTGACGGTATGAAAGCTTTAGATCGACAATGCATCGAGCATTCATTATTGAAGAAATGTAGATTCAAACAACTGCGCTGGGAGTTTTCTCGTATAACGGAACATTGCGTTCTCTCATATGGACTAGTACTAACAGTTATGTGCTTTTGCTGATTCTGGCAATAAATTATTATGGTATTGGCAAACAATAAAGAATTTTATAAGGCTCAATTCACACGTGTCACATCGCAACAAGAAAAGATGGTCAAGTTAACTGTTGACATAGTGTCACTACACGTGTGATCAGTTACATTTTGTTACCGATAAAATATGAATGTTCTTAAGATCAGTTCAATATTAATATCAATATTAATATAATATTATATATTATAATATTCAAAACCACTGAGCAAGTTTCGTACTGATCTGTAAAAATTTGGTTACTCGCAAGAGAGCTAAATATTTAATACGCAAATAAAGCTGTGGAAGACAGCTGGTGTATACATAAAAATTGTGAATCCAATTAATCGAATTTCATAAAATTACATAACAATCTGAAATCTGGTTAAAGATTGATTTCTCAACGCATAGCCGTAGGAAAAGTAATATTTAAGTTATAAGCTAAGGTTTAAGGAGTAAATTTAATAAGTGGGTGAAAAGCTGCTATGATTTTAAATTCGCGTTAGGAATTCAGATCTTCCCAATATTCTCGTTTTTCCCCCCTGTGTACAATAAACCCTCTTTTCAATTGCAAGCTCATAAGAGACGAGCATTTGGTAAACTAGTAGTCAGTTTGGACAGCGACGCACCTATAACGTCAATATTGTTTTGTCCATCACTGCGTCTTAGGTGAACCAAGTACTTATTCCCTGTTTCATTATCTAAAAAAACTAGTCAAAACAATTACATATTCGACGATGTCACAGCTTCATAATTACGCTCCACATGAGACAAGTCTATAATTTATTCAATTATTATCGATTCCGTATTGTTCATCATATTCCCATTAAATATCAGACGCCGTCGCGAACAATGCCGAGTAAAAAATAGTAAAATGAGTTATGACTACAATAAAACCGTCATGATTCGTTAAAACCATTCAACAGTTTATAGTATGAATAACGCTATTTTTAATTTTAACTATTTGATTATCGTCTGTCCCCGTTCCGAATCGCTAGAATTTTTTAACGACTATGAAACTGTCTCATTATTACCATGTGGATGTGAAGATCATAAAAATGTGGAAATGTCTAGACTGGATTATTTTGTCAGTCACCACAACTTTGATTTGGTGCTAGACTTTTACACTGACCTGCCATTTAATACCATGTTCTGCCACCATAGCATCAGTTCTTGCTATTTTCGTATTGAATTGCCTCTGTAGTATAGCAGTCCAGTGTCAGATTTAACTTCATGAGATCTTAGGTTCGATCCTCAAATTAGAAATGAAATTCAAATACAAAATGTTTCATCAACATTTTTATTCGGCCAACAAAAAAATAGAAACTACGTATTTTCAATTTTTTTAAAAGCAGCGTAACCCGGGATTGAATATGGTTGGCGGTTGGCGATTGACTTACTGCCTATCACACAATGGGATTTAGTGTCATCGACTAGTCGTGGGTGCCCTGGTTGTACTGGCTACTGCTTCGAGGGTGCAGGCGCAAATATACTTTTACAATTTATGATTAGGAAAATATCTTTAACATCTTGTTTAACTATTAGCTGCGTGTTTTTTTAGGAAAATAAATCCAATTGCTTCTTTGCCCACCAACAATCAACATCGATAATAACCATGTTAGGACTCTGATGATATAAATAAACTTATTCCATCTTTCCCAAGTTTTGCAGAGATTATATTTATTCGCCTCTGTGGTCTAGCGGTTCAACTTCGGACTTGACTTCTTGAGGTCCTGGGTTCGATCCCCCGGTTGGGCAAGAAAAAATTAAAAAATGTATATTTTCAATTTCCTAATAAAAGTAACGTTGCCCGGGATTGAATATGACCGGGATACCCGGTTGGCGATAGGCTTGCCACCTATCACATAGTGGTACTTAGGATCTTCGGCTAGTTTTAGATGCCCTGATTATGCCTCTGCCTACCCTTTCATGATGAAAAGATGACATTGCTTTGAAATGTCTCAGAAAGTTACTTAACTTAAACAAAATTAGCTAACACAAATTCAAAAGCGCCGTGCAACATAAATGTAGGTATCGTTAAGTCGAAAACTACATTGCTTTCAACAAGCTTACAAGAGCACAAATTAAGATAAAACGTGGAGTACAGAATGCTACACAAACCTAACAATTGTAGTCAGTCTTCTCCAGGCTTTAAGAGGCAAGGCAGAATCGTCTTCGAGGCGTCGTACAGGTAACGATCGGATACATTAATGAAACAAAAGTTACATGTTTTCTTATATCTAATGAATTGTTGATCGTAAAACCTTTCATTGTATTATTCACATTTTATTATACTGGAAAATATCAGTAATTATACTCCCATGTCAAAATTATTTAGGTCTTCTACTAAAACCCTACGAGACCAAAGAGTATATAAATACTACGTAATAAGAGGCGGGATTTCCATAGATACATGGCAAACCCGAATTTCGTACAAAGTTTACTTAAAGTGACACATGATTAAAATTGGTTTAGCCGTTTAACATAGTATTTAGCAAATTTTCGTATTTAATATTAAATAGTGACAATTTTATAACTAACAAAAAAAGATACAGGTATTTTTTATAAAATATACGTTACTGGGTTAATTTTAGTAAACTAAGTAATTTCTCCTAATTATTTGTATGGGTGTGGTGTGTCCTTTTTCATGTAGATATGAATCTTTAAAAAAAAATGGCTACGTGTATTTAGAGCAAGTTCAACAGTGCTTGTAGAGTAAAATGTAGAGTGAAAATTATTGTCATTATGAAAGGGATGTTCAAAATAAGGACCGAAATTGCAAAAAATAACTTCACTGGTAATAAACTGAGGCAATAACAACATTTGATTATGGTTTTACCACAGTGCCTTTCATAACGGACGTGACGTATATTCATAGCAGTTTTGGTAACCCTTTTTAGTTCCTATTTTGAAATGAACTTGATTGGATTAATTTTAAGAGCACTATTGTTAAACATTACAATACTTTAATAAATACTTTAAGTAATAATATAAAAGGAACTAATCACACATTTGATGCAATTGCAAATTGGAGTGTCAGCATAGTCTGTTATAACTGAAAAGTATTAATTTATGCCTAGAAAAATAAATAATATTTTGAAATTTACACAAGCGAATAAATTTAGATGGAGCCCGGCATATGTATTGAAAAACCTAGCTAAATTGCAGTTTGTTTTATTTCATAGCTCCTTCTTTCGCAGGTCATATGCTAGTGAGAGTTTTACTTAAAAAAATAATAATATAAAATGCATTTAAATGACAACTTAAGATTTTAATGTTGTATTGGATGATCAAGCAACCAGAATGAGTCTGTTAAAAAAAATATTTCAAATACTGAAGGCTACGCCTGCAGCAATATTTGAGGTATTTAAGTGGTAATTTAAAATTTTATTACAGGGCTTATACTCAAGATTGTAATGCTACATTGGGTAATCAAACGTATACTCTTTATAATATATAAATGGAATTTCTACATCTGTTACAATGGATTTTAGAAAAATTCCAAATTCAAGAAACAATATAATAAAAGTACTGTATATTAATATTTCCAGTACGCGTATCCGAACGTAAGAGTCGTGAAGGTAACCGCAAGTGTAAGACAGGCTTATAATTCCATTTGTTCAACTTGCCCCCCGGGACTCAAAGCAACTTCCAGACGTAAGTTTAATTGAAATGTATTTTCCGCTTGTTTCATAGAATAACCCATTGTTTTCTAGTTCTAATGGCTTATTATGGAATGCGTAGTGCGTGGCTGATTTGAAAAATCAGTTCAACAATTTCTCTGTGATGGTGAATGCGAAAACGACTCCATCTCGCACCAAGTCATGCGGTGGGACGATTCAAGTCCTACGAAATGGCCAGATATGGAAAACCCCATTTCTGTTCCAACAAAAAAAATCGCCCAAAATTGATTAAAAAAATAATCGTAAGTGTCCAGAACGGATAGAATAGGTCCAGCCAACAAAATCACTACCGGTGGAATGTTCAGCAGATTGCCCGGGTAGGTATACACCGCTTTACCTATTCTTGCCACCGTAATGAGTATTCCGGTTCAGAGACAAGGGTAGCTGCTAGACTTTTACAAAAGGCCTAACGTCCCGGCCACAGGACAGCGACGCACTTATGCTGGCACCCAGTTTGGCGCAACTTTCATGTAAAAAATAAAAAAAATAAGTTTGCTATGTTTTTTATTCGCCCAAATCATATGACACTAGATGCCTTATATCTGAATGCCTTTAGACTTACTTTCAATTATACGGGTAACCTTTTCAAGTAAACTTTATACAAAATTCGGGTTTGCTATGTACCTATGGAAGTCCCGCCTCTTATTACATAGTATTTATATACTCTTTGGTGGCACCTATAACATTTATGGTGTCTATAAGCCACGGTTGTCTCTTACCATCAGGATGGCCGTGTGCTTATTCATCGTCATGTAAAATAACATCTACATTTTATTAAGCTTTACGCTACGAAATAGGTAAAAAAAAAACAGTAAAAAGAAGTATTTTTATTGTTTTTTTTTCTTTGGTCTCTGTGGTCTAGTGGTGCGGAGTTAGCGGTGACAATATGAGATCACAAATAATACGATAACAAGCAAGCGAATTTAAAGCCCATATGCCCGAAAAAGTAGGCAAAAGTACAACCAGGGCAACTACGATTAGCCGATGGTAATACTTAATTCCATAAATATATCGGGTAACAAACCTATCGCCGACCAGGCACTAGTCCAATCCCGAGCGACATTATTTTTATTAGAAGACTGAAAAAAACAATTATTAGTCCTACCCGAGTTTCAAACCCAAGACCTTATGTAGCACCGGATCACTAGGCTACAGAGGCGATGCGAAATTTTAGCTCATTCGAGCAAAGCCGTCAAAAATGTAAGTACTTAATAAAAATAAATATAAGACCTTTCGTATGTGAAAAGACAATTAATCAGTGAAATGTTCGTCAACGTCCGGAAGTGACGACCCCATCGCCCTATATTACTAAATCTAGTTTGGTTTTTTAGATAGTACCTACAGTCAGTAATGATTATAATTAGGTAGTAGGGTGCTGTGCATCAACTTTCCTGGATTGGTGATCCTGGCTTACCAAGTCCAACCTTCAAATCGTCAGTGCTCCATTAACGTGTTTCATGATGGAAGGTAAGGTAGCATGTAGTCTTGCCTTACACCGTCAAAAGATGCTTGTTCGGAATCCGTTGTAGTCAAAAATACTGTTGGCTAAAAAAGGACATCCTTCATTGTCTACTAACCATCCCATTTACCAG
This sequence comes from Calephelis virginiensis, assembly GCA_002245475.1. NCBI lineage: Eukaryota > Metazoa > Arthropoda > Insecta > Lepidoptera > Riodinidae > Calephelis > Calephelis virginiensis. Next base: position 146,117 of record NJDC01004298.1, read on the forward strand.
ACATGGAAAACTCTACAACGGCGTGAGGAATAGATGAGGAACAACAATTCTGGCGAGCGGTTGCAGAACTCTGTAGTATGCAGTTAATGTTTAACAGTCAAGTGAGGGGCGTTATAAGTTTAACGTGTCTTTGTGTCTGTGTGCGTCTCTGCGACATTATAAGTCATTTCGATGCAGATTTTCTTGTTTGAAAACTAGCGTGGTCCAAATGTTTTTTGACGTGACAACGTCTTAAATTAGGTTGTGGCTCGGAGTCACTCTTGAAAAAGTGTAACGCCCGCTCACGTCTGTTACGATGAGCCACCGAACGAGAGAGAGGCTCGCCGGACCGGTACAATGTTTTTGTAAACAAAATATATTTCTATAGTTAAAATTTGTGCATTTCCTTCTTTGTTCCTATTGTGCAATTTAATAATATTCGTATCAATATTCTACAGAGAAAAAGACATTGTCACGTAAAATCTTCGCCCGTAAAACCGACTTTACAGGCAACCATTTTTTTTACCTACAATGGTTCTTACATCTACAGTAAAATAAATATGTAATAGAATTTATACGTACGTTTTAGAATATTTGATATTTGCATACCATGTCATGGTGGAATATATCGAAACTTGTACATTTGCATGTAACATCATGAAATTATCCTTATTCTGCAAACACCATTTATCATGTTCATTTACATTGCCGATAGTTTTTATCTGGGGTCATCGAAAATCTTTTATTTTATTATTATTCTAGTATAAATCTTTCGCAAGAATCTGACCTAACCTTACCTAACCAAAATTGATTTAATAATAACACATTATATAAACGTGCACCAAAACAAATAATCCACAGAATATAACCCCATTCCGTTCTATAACGTAGCAATATGTTGTTCAATGTTAAATAATATTCCAGCTTGATGTAAGAATACGACGATATATCTGTGTAAGTTACATCATAAAGCACATTTGCGCTACCAATTTCACGAGCAATATCACAGAATAGTATAAGGGAAAGTGTAGAGAACGTATATTAGACATATAGCCATAAACATTGGGGAATTCCATCACACAAAGAGATTTTGCGTGTTGTAACTGAAAATAAAAGTTGCGAAACTGATAAAATGGCTTTGGTATTACGATTTAGTTTTTGGTGTTAATCATTCAGTCACTTTTTTCTACCTCGTTTGATCCCATAGTAAAAATCAGAATTATCAAATAAAAAAAGTATCTTCACACTCGTATCTTTTATGGTATAAGCAGAAGTACAACTATGGCACCCGCCGCTAGCCAAAGACGTGAAGTCCCACAATACGATAAATGCAAACCTATCAGTAACCCGGCACATAACCAATCCCAGCGAGCGTTACTTTTTCTTTAATAAAAAAAATTCTTTAAAAATAAAACTTTCATAAAAAAACCTTTTTTTAAATATCATCAATTTAATAATTACGGAATATAATAGTAATATTATCAGTTAAGTAATTACGGAAAGTCGAATAATATACGCAATAAAATAGAAGTCGAGCCTCCTTATTTTACTGTTTAAAAACTAGTATTATTTAATAATTATTAAACGAAGTTGAAGGTGACAAATTATTGCAAGTTTATCTGTGACTCGATTGCTCTTCATCGCCATAACATCAAATCTCTTTACTGTCGTGTTTCGGTATCCTGTATTTCAAGGTAACAGTGAAACTTAGATAAATAATCAAATAGCCTGTCTCAAGTTGAAAACGTAAAACTAATACGTAAATTTAAACTTTAAAAAGCATATAAGAAATGAAGCAATCATCTAGATTACGTCAACATTCAAACAAAAGAATTTACATCGAAATCGGTCCAACCGTTCAGAAGTTATAATACACAAACACACACACACACACACACACACACACACACACACACACACACACACACACACACACACACACGCACACACACAAACTTATACCACCCTAAATTTTTCGTAGGGAGTTTAAAAAGATATAACTGTATTTTAAGAACCAATGAAACGTTATGCCTCCAAGGTTCTTTCACGTTAAGAACCTACGAGAACACGTAAACCTTGACTGGTGCTTAAAAATCGGATAAGATACTTCAAACAGCCGTTCAGTACCTTCATTATAAGTCTCTAAGGCGTTTACAATGGGGCTGTGCAGTATTCAGGTAAAAGTAGGGAGGCTCAGTAACCTCTCGTGATTTCTCTAGAGATGTTTTGTGAATAGCGGTCTCCAGGCTACTGGGCCGCCTTTGTATGTTTACTGAGGAAAGGGATTATTAGAATCCTTTATATTTTTGTTAATATATGGTTATTGTAAATCTATGCCAAGTGAAACTGAAAATATGCGATTTTAAATTGTAATAACTAAGCGCAGTAAAAATAACTAAAACTGACTTCGACTACATTTTTCATTATGGACTACGTCTCGATATGATCATTCTTTTTCAAAAGATAGCAAATAATTCCGAAAATTATCGACATCCTACTAATAGTTTCCCCGCGTTGGTCCGGGCTCCTTTGTCGAATAGACGATCTGCCTTCCTGCCAGGCAGCTCGTAAAAGGCGAGCACGGGCTTACCGTCACTAACACCGTGACATCCTTCTAGGTGGTAGAGTTCCGCAGAAACTCAACCTATTCCTGCCACCATAGCATCAGTGCTTGCCGTTGACGTGTTCCGGTTCGGAGGGTACTGTAGCCGGTAAACTTATTTTTGCTCGAGGTCTCAGGTGCCCACATTTGATGTCTCTAGGCGGCGTTAATTTTTTACCATCAGGAAATCCGTCTGCTTGTTTGCCTACCAATATCATAAAAAAAGGTTTAAAGAGGATCATCATTGATAAAGTCGATAATTATCATTAATAATGTTTTTCAAGTGTAAATACATGTAAGATAGTAGTGCAGTAGGTGAGATAAAAGGTGTTTCTCAAAATGACAATTTTATCATGAAAATAAAGTTGCCAGCGAATGGACAAGTGATATTTTTGCAACCGGTTACAAAGGCTGGCGCCCGCACTCAGAGATGTCAATTAGCTTTAATTAGTCATTTACTCAAAATTGTGACTTAATGATTAATTAAATATGAATTGACGTCTCTGAGCGCGGCTGTTAACCTCAATTTTGTATGGAAAATGTCAACTTGTTAACTGATTAAAAGTAAATGACATCTCTGAGTTAGGTCTAAAACCTCAATTTTGTATGGAAAATGTCGGCTAAATGACTGGTTAAAAGATAATTGACGACTTTGAGTGCGGTTGTAAGTATATCTTCTAATCGGAGTCCAGTTTATAAACAAGACTACCTTTTTTAAATTTATTTTCTCACTAAACACATAACACCATATTAAGTTAGAATAACAATTAAAAACCACCAAGATTTGTAAAAAAATGACACCATACGTCATATTTTAATATCTATACCTAGTTAGTTCCCATTTATTTATCTTTTGTTTCTCTAGAAAAAAAAAACAAAAAGGTAGGCAAAGTAAAAGATTTACCGAAAATGAAGTACGTACTTATCATATATAGGTAATTTATACTTATAAAATAACATGTTCTGACTGACAAATTCACCATCGCAGAGCGAAAACTGTTAAAGTTACAGCCATGAAATTTGGTGAGATAGGGTCGTTTTATTGATTAGACACCCACCACAAAGGACGGAATTTTTAAAATTCCGCCCCTAATGGGTTGAAATAGAGGTAGAAAATTTGTATAGAAGACCGTCATATTTTAAATAAGAAATATGAAATTTTATTTTAACATGATTTAAACATGAAACATTATTAAAAATGAGTAGAAACGTATTTTAGCGTTTCCGGAAATTCAACCCCGAATACAGGGGTTGAAAGTTTGTAAGAAAGTTCTTATTAATGTGGTATACAAAGAAGTCTTTAATCTATACTTATATAAATACGTGATGCCAAAACTTTGGACCCCTTTATACGAAAATTGCGCGCATAAAATTTAGCACACTTATAGTTTATGTGTAGGACAAGTGCAGAACGCTAATATTTTTCAATAATAATGGTTATAAAGTACATTAAATCAATAAATAAAACATTACCCACACTACCATGCATTTGACACACACAAAGAAATATATTGGTGATAATAATAAGATATCATAGATGGCGCACTATAAAGTTTGGAAATAAAGCAGTTGGTATTGAGAAATGAAGATGGCGTTCTTATCAACAAGATATTAAAATGTATATAATGGGCGACCACTAGTTAAAATAATAGTTCAAATTAATCAGTAAACATTATATTAACTACCACGCGAGCAAAGCCGCGGGTAATAGCTAGTAACATTCCAAAAGACAAAATTATTCCTAAATTCTTAAGCATTAATTTTTCCATACTCCTCTGTCTATGCCATCTGAATATGAGCGAGAAGATATTTTTATCTACAAAAATAAAATGAAAATGCAGAAATTACAGAAATAAAACCCCTTAAAATACCCAATATCTCTAAATGCAAACAATCGGTGCAATATCAGATGGACTCCAACTCGTTAGTACTGCGCTTGCTGTTTTTAAGCCTGATGTAAACGAGACGCCGATGGATGGAAATACGATTGTTAGTGTCTATTTTGCTTGTCTGTTATTGAAATGGTTCTTTTTTTTCGGTTTTCCGATTCGTAAATATTTATTGAAATGATCTTGAAAAAAAACGAATACGTTTTTATAGCAGTTGTTCACAAATAAAGTGTGTATTTGCCTCGATTTTCCTGCGATTCCATCATTAGATCTAGACTTGGTGGCAATGTGCTCTTTGCAAGTACATTCTTTAGAAAAAATGTAAATTGGTTCAGAAATTGAGGAGAAATCGCTTAACACAGTAAAGAATATAGAATATGAAAACCATTTTTTTCAAAAGCTGTTCTTTTCTCCATGGTAAGGTGGTGGTGATGGAGTAATCAGGTATATAATAATCAGTAATCAGGAGTAATCAGGTTTTGGACTTGACTTCACATAGTCCTAGGTTTGATTTATGGGTCAGTTAACACAATAGATTTTTTTTTTCAATTTATAATAAAAATAATGTTGACAGGCTGGTAATTGCCGCCTATCACATTGTGGGATTAGTGTCCCGTTAGTTAGTTAGTTGCCCAGGATTACGTGTGTGACCGGTTGCAAACAGGCTTGCTTCATTCACATTATGGGACTAAACAGTGACACTGTCGCTAATCGTGGGTGCCCTGGTAATAAATACCTCTGTCTACCTCTACCGAGACACGGGAGTGAAGATACTTTTTATATCGTCTGTTTCCCAATCTAATTAGTAAGAGTTTTATAAGAATCAAAGCTTAAGTTTACATAAAAGCTGATGCCATATTTTTGTATCCGATTTCATATTCTTTGTACCGCCTTATATTAAGGAATCCCTATCACGCTGTTAACGTTAGGTCTATTCCAGGAAATTTAATTACCTTAATTAAGTTAAATACAGTTATGTTTTGAAAGAGGCGGCGTGTTTTATTTAGCGTTGAAAATTTTTCCAAATAAGTATGCCCAGGATCTGTGATACCATTTTATGACCAGACCTTAGTCATTTTATAAACCTTAAAAAAATTTCAGTGTATGCTTCTAACTCAAGCATTCATGAGGCTTCTTTGAAATTTGAATCATCGTGCCTTTGGCTTCATTATTATCCTAGCGTCAATCCTGTTGTTCTTCAAGTTCAAACTTGGGAACGCAAGGTCCGCTATCCTACTCTTACTTCTCCAGTTGATTCGGTTTTCGGCTTCCACATTAGTGAATGCATTGACACACATTTTTGTTTTACGATATCTAGCTGTCGTTTTTTAAAGGGTCTTCCTCTTTTACAAGTACCTATAGGTATTAGGGCGCTTATGAATATTTATATCACGTTGTTCCGAAATAAACGCCAGAAAATCACGTTTTATAATTTTCCTAAAGCTAGTAGTCATTTATAAACCTCTACAACACTAAATAGCAATATCAATCATAACTTCATGGTAGCCTCATATATTTTATAAAATGAGTACTGTCTGGGTGTATATGGATCGAGGCATCTTAACAGAATGACTCCCATTTATAATTTGGTAAAAATCTTTTAAATTGAATTGACCGAATTAAGGCTACCTTTGCGAGAAACAATTCATGAAAAATAAAATACATTTTTAATTTGCAGTTATGCCTGACAACAATCAAAAATTTTATTTCTTTTCCATCTATATTAATTTCACAAATGTTCAGGTTCCCAATATTGTAGGTAATAGTTATATAATTAAATCTACTCTGTGTTGATCCGGGTCCCCTATGCAGAATATACCACCTGCTTTCCTGCCAAACAGCTTGTAAGAGACGAACATGGGTTAAATGGCTCATTACCAATTAGACTGCTGGTGACAGAGTGCTGAACAACAATTTGCCAGGGAGGGACTTTGTAGCCAGGATAACAATGTCATGTTTCGGTCCGGACAGAGGTAGATATACAGTAGCAGGTAGACTGGTACAATAGGCTTAAAACCGTCCACCGGACAATGACATTGTACGCAGACCTATAATTCCCACGGCTATCTCTTACCATTAGGAGAGCTGTGCTTGTTCGCTTTTTTATAACATATAAAATCTCAAACACGACTAAACCCATAAACATGAAATTTGATAGTAAGCTGGTTTATAAATAGAAGACACGAATTTTTTAAACCAAGTCAGTGGTCTTTTTTTAATTTTACCTTAAATTGAGAACTCAAAGATGTATGAGCAATTTCACTATTTATATTTTACAAAAATTAAACAAAAAAACCCTTTAAAAACTGGCATTCGTCTAACCCACCAATGATAATTATTCAAATAAGCCACCCCGAAGCGTTCGTTGTGCCAAAGTACCCCTAGCGGCATTACTACATTGGATGACCAGCGCGAGTCTTTGCTCCAACAATGAACTGGAGCAGGTGTCAAGTCCGTTATCTCGGCACCTATGCCCAAATGTGAAGTATTTAGCTTCATGACAGATTGTTCCTACCGTCTCTACTACAAAAGGGATAAATTTATACAAATACCTTTGAGAGCTGCATAATTTTTTTAGATGTTACTTCCTCGGTAGACGTGACGGAGGACGGCACGTGATGTTGTGGCACGGCGAAGATGAAGCGGAGCAAAGGTACTTACGCAAGTTGCATCCCATAAAAGGCACCTGTCCTTACTCCAGGAAAAAGTTTCGTGATCATCTTAAGAAGGCTAAAATAGCCTCTAAAAACTTTGGTATGCTCAGTAAAGCAATACAGTACTTCAAACTGAACCATCGCTTGTAACTTAACAAAGCGCAAATTCGGCCTCACATGGAGTACTGTTCTCAACTCTGGGCAGAGGCTCCACAGTACCAGCTCCTTCCATTTGACTACATCCAACGTAGAGCGTCACAAATTGTCAATGACCGGGCAATCACCAATCGGCTTGATTCTTTGGCACGCTTAGAGATGTTGGTTCACTCAGTGTTTTTTACCGCATCTGTCTTAGGAAATGCTCTGATGAGTATTTGGTTTGATTCCTGCCGCTGAATTTCACCTTCGGACATCACGTCAGAGTTTAAGGTATCGTGCCCATCACCTTAATGCGTGACGATCTACAACCGTGCGATTCCGTAAACACTTTTTACCCCGCACAACATCTTTGTAGAACCAGTTACCAAGGGCGGTATTCCTAAACAAATATGAATAGGACCTTCAAGAAAAGGGGACCTCCTAGTCCTTAAAGGTCGGCAACGCATCTGTACTGGTGCCCTGTAGGTTTTTAGATTTGCTACTTATCACATTTTAAGACGGTTTAGGTAATAGTACCTTTAGCTGACTGTAGGTATCCTGGTTGTACTTCTGCCTACCTCGTCGAGGATACAGGAGTGAAGATTACATCTACCAAGAAACCGCAAGTAAACCTCTATACCTTTGAATAACGTCTTATGGAATGTTTGTCTTATTTTGGGCCACTTGCACGTTCCTGGGATAAGTATTTAACTCTGAATTAGCATCTAACTTTGGTTTAATTACATTGTCTCTGTCAGTTTAACTTATTGTTTAATTTAACTCAGAAAAAGAGACCTAAAGGGTTAGATGTTATGACGTAATTTGACGGACTGTCATCTACTTTTTTAACATTTAACATTATTTTCAAACACCATAACATTTAGTTACTGTTAAATTCTTTAAAAAATTAAAGAACATTCGCCAAGAGCAAAAAGAAAAAGTATTGAAAACCAATTTTAGCTTCAAGTCCTAGTTTTCACGCTGTTCCTACATAAAATTGTCTCGCTCCTTTAGTAAATTATCCAACTAAATTAGCTCTGTTCGAGTTTTTTATTTTCAGAACATTGTAGCAAGCTTTGATAAGGCCCTTTTAATTACATTCCAGTCGCTGGAGTTTCTTAAATGGTCTCTAAGTGGATAAACGATGTCAAACATTGAATTCTTCTCAATACGTAATAAAGAATATTCTAGTCTTTTATTTGAAATGTATTATTGCTTTTTTAACCAACTCAATTACGAGGTTATTTGTTCGACTCACGTTTTTTTATAGATGTCAATCCCATGTCTGTCATATATTAACCGATTTTTATTTAAAGGAGCGCACCTCCGCAGTGGTACCATTGCCATCGCACAGGCCAACGCACAGTTTGTATCTGATAATGGAATGATTTCTCTCATTTTTTTTGTTGTTTCTCAAAAAGTTCTAGTTTTTTGGGTGCGTAAATGTCGTAACACTTTAAATTGAAGTCAGTTTATTAAAGTTTTTACTGCTAAAAATGTAATAATACTATAACTAATCCAATCTTAGGCAACGTTGTCTTTTGTTAGAAAATGAACAAACGCTTTTAAATTGCCTGACCTATCAGTTTATCATAATGACACATAGCAGAAATGAATGGTGATCCCAAGACAGAAGTTTAAATGGATAGATATAAAATACCTTTTTTTTAAGAAATACGCGTCATTTCTTTACACAAAAACATGTGAATTATAATCTGAAAACCTAATGCTATAGCTTCTTACTTATAAAACACCCGTCAATATTTGAGATAAAAAATAACTCTATCTTTTAAGTTGAACCAAACTACAGATAATTGTGAAAGTTTATCGAAATCGGTTCAGCAGTTTAGGAGTCCATCGCGGACAAACAACGCGACACGTAATTTATATATATTAAGATGGAGTTGTAAGCTGTAGAGGTGTGGCTAGGAGTATAGGTAGGTAATATAAAATAATAAATAAGTTCATCGGTTCAAAAATAAACTCGTAAAAGAAAATAAATTGTGGCAAGCCCATCGCCTGCTAGTTTAACCGTATTTAATTCTTGGTTGTACAAAACAGTCATAATACAAGTGAACATGTAACACCGTACAAAAGGTAAACGTATCTTTGTCACAAAACCCAAAAAAAGAGAGAATGCTTAAAAGAAATATAAAACATACACTATATAATGCAAAGACGCTTAAAAAATGAAAATAAACACTAACAAACCAATAATAACTAAAACTAAAGTGTCGAAGTCCTTTCTTGAAGACTGCTAATGATATAGTGCCAGGAATTTCATACGGCAGTAAATTCCATATTTGCTTAAAGCTAAAAATTAATGAATGGTTGTAAGACTTAGTGGAACTACAGGGAGCTTTCAAAACTCCTCAAGCTGTGGATGACAATTAAAATCAAAAGGAAATCAGAATCTTTTAACTGAAATTACTGTATTACATAAGTACAACCAGTTATAGGAGGTTGTAAAGTTCTGCAAAACTTCGTCTGGATTGGTGATCCTACTTGTACTTTTTATCCTACCTTTTGCCCTTTCATAGAGCCATATAACCTGATATTTCGAGTTTGAGTTCTGGATGGGAGGATAACGAATCTTTATCACTTTTGTATATGTAGACAGCATTTATTTCTTACACACATGACACAGGCATACCGCATACATATCGTCACGCTAAATTCTTTGAGGCATAAGCACAGATCAAGTGCTAGGTGTATCTTTATAGATCTGCCTAGATTCCTTCACTTAAATAAGTTTTTTTCGTTTAAAGTCGCCGATTGTGGAGATTCTTGATACCACCCACGGATAAATCCAAAGTGATTTTTCAAGGTACCTGGTCTACCTGGGTATCTATTCCCATCTACATTCTAATTTTTTACGATCAGGAAAATTGTTTATCTTCCAATTCTACAAAAAAATCTCGTAAAATACAAATTTAGTATCTAAACCAAGGGCTTCATGTGTCTACACATCTTTGCACCTACACAAACAAAGCTACTAAAATGACATAAAAAGTAACAAAATATTTTCACACGTAGTAAATTCAATTTTAGTCGTACGTCCCAGAAAAGTTCTCATTAATTTGTCATCCTTCAAATAGATCACAAGTTTTACGATTCCATTTACTGCTCACTAAACACACTTTGCTAAATTGAAAAAAAACAAGCAACAGTTAACACAATTACAGAGCTCTTACTACTTAAATAGATGTGGGAAAATTTCCTGGTGTTTGCGTGGGATAAACATTTTAAATGGCTGCTTTACTTCGCCTCAGATTTACTTATTACATAGTTTTGCTTCGTCTTGGCTTAGTTCGGATCATAGACTCCGGTCTGTGGCAGACGTGCTTTGAGCAGAAACTAATTGCAAGAGAGCCATGTGACACAGATATAAAGATAATTGAAGGATTAAGTGATTATGATTTCGCACACCAGTAAGTACAGTTACGAGTGAACTCACAAAACATTTTGTCGAAAAATACAGCTAAATGCTTTATTCGATCAGAAATTTCTTTTAAGTGATATCTTTTTGCATTGCTAGTGCCAAGAGATGTCTAACGCTTTTCCAGGATGGAGACACTTATTAAAGAAATCTAGTCTTCCATTTCACTTCGCTTATAGTAATAGCGATATCGACAACCGTTTGCTTTTATTTCTTGTCTTAGTGTAAATAATTCATAAAGTGAAAAAACTGTTTTTTTGAATTGTGAAATATGTTGTTTAGAAAATGTTACAAAGATATTTACCCATACAAACATATACTTCCACATTGTAGCATGCAAATATTTATTCAGGTTTAAACTATTTTAAATCACAAAAAAATTTTATGCTTAATCAAAGTACTCATTATTTATTACATTTTTCATCTATAAATATAAAAGAAAGTCATGTTAGTTACACTATATCTAACTCAAGAAAGACTAAACAGATATTTTTCGGAAAATTGACGTAGAGGTAGCTTAGAACCAGGAGAAGGATATAGGGTACATTTATTCTGTTCAACAGCGAGATACTACGAAAATCATTTAATTTATTCCATATAAACTGAATGGTTGGAATGAAGTTCACCGGAACATCCACTATTTAAAAACAAAAAAATGAAAGTAGATTAGTTTTAATCCTATCTACCGCACAATACCATCGTTTAGACCCTAGACAGTCAACCAGCAGCATAATTGAAGTCGGATAAACTTTTTGCTTGTTCGTTTGTTCAATATGGCAAAATCAGTTATCATTATTTAAAATCAAGTGTCTGGTTTAAGTCAGAACATCCAAATCAATTTTGAAAAAATAGATACAGTGACAATAGAATATAACTTAAAATACCCATAAACGATATTTGTAATGGTATATATATGGTTGTATAGTCGTGAATGCCCTGGTTTTGCCTCTGCCTACCTCTTCGGGGATATGGGTGTGAAGATACTTTTTTGTAATGGTATTTATTACTATAATACACTTAATAAGTTGTCCGATCTAGTAACTCTATATCTTGGACAAAGAACCCTGGATTAAAGCCAACCAAGATGTTTGCTATACTCACAAATAACTACTTAGGTCCGAGTGTTCCGTTTGCTATACTAAATACGTGGTTGTACCAATAACCGGCTGTAATTAATAGGTGGTTTACATGGCAATGTCGTTTTAACGCTGATGTGTCTTCTACTTACAATTTGGTAGTACGTATTCTGAGAAATCGACCTTGATTTACTCTCTTATGAAGCATACGGCCATAGTCAGAGACATTGACGTCTCTGTTATCTTTTAATCAGTCATTAAGTCGACAAACATGATAGATAAAACTTTGATGGACGTCTCTGAGTGCTAGAGACCATTTGAAGTATTAATAATATAGTATGATTTTACTTAAATTGAAGCTACATCAGCTTATCCGCTTTAATAAAATATAACTAAAATTATAAGCAGAATTAAAATCCTCCAATTAGAAATCCACTATTTTGTTCTGTATCTACAAGCAGTTTTACTAGTAAGTAACAAAAACACGAGTTCAGAAGCGTGACACATCAAATTCTGTTTTCAGGTTAACTTCTATGAAACGCACACATATTTTTTATGTTACTGTGTACTTGGTTTCTATTGTAACTATGGTAACTGCCTGCTGCAACTCTATGAGATGGGATCATTGACAAAGCTTCACGCCACCGATCTAACATATTAACAAATATATATATATATAAACATCTCGGAAATTTTGTTTAAATATTTAAATGTCCATAAGTATTCTCCTATTAGCATTAAAGCTGAGCCTTTTTATTATCGGCGAAATTATGAGTGTAGTAATCCCCAGATCAAACAAGAGGATCCACAGATCTTTTTCTTTCTTAGGTTTTGGTATTCACGTTGGTATTTTGCCATTAGTCAAGTAGAAATTTGCCTCAATTTGCATCAAATTTACCAAAATCGGTATTCAAATATAATCATTTATAAGTCGTCAATAAGTCATATCAGGGTGGTCTTGGGTAAGGCGGTGGCCTCATTACTAAAGCTCATATAGTGGGATGTGGCGGCAACGGGGATATACACGATATGCTAATTTCTTCATGATTATTTCATTTGTGCACTTTCACTGGACAAAATTTTACAAAATGCCACCAAAATTGGCTAATTTCACTCAACATAAATTATAAACACTAAATTCAATACTAATGAAAAAACTTCGATCATCTTTTTTCTCTATGAATCCAAAACTCATCCCCAGAACTTATAAACATAACGTGATATGTATAGATACCATAAGATACTATAAGGTATAAGATACGCCTTAAAATTCTTGTCAGTAGAATTTCGTGGTAGGTATAAAAGTATCTTCACGCCCATATCCCCGAAGAGGTAGGCAGAGGTACAACCAAGGCACCCACGACTAACCGAAGACACTAAGTCCCACAATGTGATAGGTGGCAAGCCTACCAAGCACATTTCCAATCCCGACCAACATTTTTTTATTAGAAAATTGGAAAAATCCGATTGTCTTTGTGTTGGCCGACCCGGGATTCGAACCCGGGACCTCATGCAGTCAAGTCCAACACCTAAACCGCTAGACCACAGAGGCGATGTTTTATGTAACCATGGAAGTTAGAACACATTTCTATCCACAAGTCAGGGAGTTACAGAGGACTGCGTTGAAAACAGTAATTGGTCGCTAATCCTTGCTTTTATAAACGAAACGACTGTGTACTTGAGATACCAAGCTCTTTGCAATATTCATGTTCATGCTGTACACAAGCTGGTAGTATAAAGCTGAAGTAATGTTTGGTTTAATGCTTTAATGAATATATTTTGTCGATATCAAACCCATCTACTTTTAATATGAATCCTATTATTTAATATTACAAATGCGAAAGTTTGTAAGTATGGATGTATGGATGTTTGTTACTCTTTCACGCTCGAATGGCAGAACGGCTTTGTCTGAAATTTGGAAGACAGATAGATTGTGACCTGGATTAACATATAGGCTATTTTAAATCCCGATTGCACACCGGGTTTCTGTGAAAACGCGGGCGAAGCCGCAGG
>NJDC01004300.1:0-36976 GCA_002245475.1 Calephelis virginiensis
AGTAACACTATACCTACGGATATATTTTATTTTCGTTTGTTAGCTATAACAATAACTGCTAAATATTAGAGCTCACTTCTGCCATGATAAATGTCGCCAAAACGTGCAAAAGTAATGCAAAATGTGGTTGATTTTTATTAAATAAATTATGCACCCTGAATTAAAGATTTTTTGTACAAAAAGTAGCGAACTAGTAGTTTCATGTAACTACAGAATCATTATTAATTACCTACCAACCGATTGAAATACATGATATAGGTACGCAATAATTATCAACGTATATCCGTCAGTACCTGTGCAACCCAAGTTCAATTAACGATAAATCTACTGACCTACAGAACAGTAGTACACGGAGCAACTGAACCGATCGAGAGGAAATATGGAAGGGCCGGTACTTTCTATTCCGTGAACTTAAAATGTAAAAAAACACCTGTGGGCGTTGGGGTAAGGTACTCTATAGGAAAAGATAAACCTAACCTACTTCAAATTTATTATAGGATTAGTTGATAGGATTGGTTTCTATGAGTAGCTCGTAACAAAAAGGTCTTGGTATTTATGTTATTAACCACTTGATCGGATGCGGAGCAATTCAATCGTAATTACTAATGCAATTTCAATCATGTTGAAATTCAAGCACACAATCATATTCTGTCGTATAGCGACGTCAATCACTACATTACTATATTTGAGACAAATGAAAATCAAAACAATGTTTGACACTTGTCGATATTAAAATTTAGTTATCGATGATTAGGGTCGCCGGAGATTGGACATTTTTTCTGTGTGTTAGAAGTATAAACCAAATAGTAACGGGCGGCGCACAGGTTGGGCCGAGTGGGACAAAGAAACTATCCACTGACACCACTATAGAGCTTCTATTAGAAATATTGACCACCATCCGGGCCGGGCTTGACCCCAGTTTCAGTCATCCTTTGAGGATTGGCCAATATCCATGCAAATAATGGATAGGGCCCTTCTAAGGATACTCCAGTGGAACGCCCGCGGTCTTAGAGATAAGATCGCTCTCTTTAAATGCCTTCCTCAGGAGCAAAACGTAGACGTGGCACTGGGTGCTGATTATGTATCTCAGTTGCCAACTCAAAATGGAAAAGTGTACAAGTAGTTGTCAAATGACGTCATTTGATGTACACTTTTGCAGTTTGAGTTGGCAACTGAGGTACATAATCACCCCCCAGGTCTGTGAAACATTCTCAGGCCCAGGAGACAACCTCCGTATTCCAAATTACCTTGTCTACAGACGAGTTTTCCGGGACCAGGGCTTACCGAGGCCTCGCCATTCTCATAAAGAGAAGGGTCGTCCACAAACCTCTGCCCCGACTCCACCTCAGCACTCTACAAGCGCTAGGTGTCGAGCTATTAGTTGCCAGCATCCCCTTAAGAATCTATAGCGTCTACGGCTCACCAAACAACAGGTTTACAGCGAAGGAATTATTAGAAATATTAGACTCCGAACACCCTACGTTTGCTGCCGGGGATTGGAAATCTAGACACAGCGTGGGATTCCTCCCACGTTAACCACATGGACAGACAACTCCTCTCTTTCTCGGAGGCCCAGGGATATCTAGTTATGGGTCCGGAGGTACCAACCTACTACCCAGGGGTGGATTCATTCTTACCGGGTGTCCTGGACTTGGTTAACCTTCAGGGCCACCCAAATCCCCCCACACTGGAGGTTATCCCGGATGACATGGGCTCAGATCATCTTCCTGTGCTCACTGTCCTCCGGGATATCCCAACTAGACTCCCGCCACCAGTGCCACGCTTAATCCTAAATTTATCTAAGTTCTCTCTCGAGATGGAAGCTAGCACTCCATCCCAGTACATCGTCTCTGACGCTGACGTAAACAAACTGACTACTGACCTCACGCAGTCCATCCAGCGCTCTATACATGCTGCCTACACTACGAAACCGGACACAAAACCCATCCATCAGTTACCCTCTTTCACTAGAACTAAAATTCAAAGAAAGAGGGCACTACGCAAAATCTAGCAGAACAACAGATGCCCCACTCTAAAAAATAACATAAATAAGCTAGCGGCAGAGATCAAAATTAATCTATCTAACCTAGCCGTCGAAAGCTGGAATCGGCGAATTAAGGAGGTCGACAACGATTGGGCCTCTCTTCACCGCCTATGCCCCCACCCCCGTTAGATCCCTCCGCCATCAAGATGGCACCCCTAGATACCGCGCCCTAGTGCCGAAATTTTTGCTGATCACCTTGAACGTCTGTTCCAACTTAATCCAGCTGCTGATGTTGGCCATATTGCAACGGTTGAGTCATCTGTAACCGACCACCTGGCTCGTTCTCTGCTGCCCGACGAAGATAACATATTTTTCGCTCTCAACATTCGTTCGGAAGCAAATTATGGGATCCAAGCCGCACAAAGCTCCCGGTGCCGAGGCCATTATGAACATGGCCTTGCGCCATCTCCCGTACCGTATGGTAGCGGCGATGGCGCGGTTGTTCAATTGCATCATGCGCACCGACGAATTTCCCGTGGCCTCGAAGACGGGTTACGTGATTATGATCCCAAAACAGGGAAAAAACATCCTGGGCCCCGGCAGCTACAGGCCTATAACCTTGCTGCCGGCTATTTCAAAAATATTCGAGAAGCTACTGTTGCGATATGTCCAACATCATTTCTTGCCCGGGTCGGAACAGTTCGGCTTCAGAGCCGAACATAGTACTACCTTGCAGCTATCGAGGGTACTGCACAACATGGTTGCTTCTTTTAACAAAAAGGAGCAGTCGGTGGCAGTGCTTCTCGATATGGAAAGGCGTTTGACCGCGTTTGGCACCAGGGCCTGCTGTTTAAACTAGTCCAAAATCAGATTCCCTTAAGAATCACCCGAGTGCTAGCTTCCGACCTCAAAGACCGCCGTTTTAAAGTCGTGGTTGAAGGTTCGCTCTCTACGGAGCGCCCAATCACTGCTGGCGTCCCACAGGGCAGTTGCCTCTCCCCCACGCTATGCTCCCTCTACACCAATGACATCCCTGTGGGGTCGAGCTGCACTTTAGCGTTTTACGCTGATGACTCAGCCTACTTAGCCTCCTCCATGTCTCCCAAACATGCAGCCTTAAAATTCAAAACACCCTAAACTCCCTTCCAGACTGGCTGGCTAACGGTAAACGTGAGAAAGACCCAGGTCCTCCTGCCCAACAAAACCAAGGTCAAAAAACTCCCAACCTTAAAACTAAATGACCAAGAATTGACATGGGCTTCCAAGGTCGAGTACCTTGGTGTAACCATTGACAAACTTTAGGCCTCACGTCATAGATGTTATTCGGAGACACGGGCAACACTCTCATCTCTTCGTGCAGTGTTCTCCTCGCAGCTTCCACTGAAGACCAGGCTGGCGATTTACAAAATGTATGTGAGATACAAACTCACATACGCTGCGCCAGCTTGGTACAATCTTATCTCCACGAGGCAAAAAATCATCATCCAGCAGTTTGAGGACGCTGCTTTGCGGAAAACTGCAAATGCCCCAACATTCGTCCGCAACTCCGTTATTCGGAGGGACCTGCGGATGTAGAGCCTGGACTACTTTATAAAACACCTCGCCACCAATAAGTTCGCTCGCGCTGACTCTTCGGCGCAACCACAACTCCAAAATATAGCTCCATCGCATGCGCGCCCGCCTGACGCGAAGTCTTCTCCTCCTTACTTATCTCCTCCCTACCTCTAACGATTGACAGACCGACAGATCTTACAAAAGACTCACAACCCCACAGACCTGACTGACCAACGGTACCTCATACCCCACACATAGCTATTTTCCCGCCCTCCACCCCTTCTTCAAGTCGCCGCCCCTGTTCGCTGGTCGTCTGTGCTGGGCTTCCCCCAACGGGGTTTCACCCGGTAGGAATAGACCGCACGGGCGGCATGAAGAAACCGGGGCGAGGACGCGGAATC
This sequence comes from Calephelis virginiensis, assembly GCA_002245475.1. Lineage (NCBI taxonomy): Eukaryota > Metazoa > Arthropoda > Insecta > Lepidoptera > Riodinidae > Calephelis > Calephelis virginiensis. Next base: position 3,940 of record NJDC01004300.1, read on the forward strand.
AGCTATAGAAGCACACCAAGGTCAGGGGGCAAACGCCCCGAAACCTTAAAACTGTCCTCATTAGGGGGCACGTGAAAATTACGAGTAGAAGTATGAAACAATCTTTTATCTCATTTTGAGTTTCTATTTTTAATGGACTTAAATGAAAATTATTAATCATAAACCATATTGTTAGTATTTTTTGTTCTCATTACAGCAATAATTTATGTAAAACGAGCCGTCATAATGATAACAATTTTTTCAACTGACCTTTTAAAATCCGAATCAGAATTTCAGACTGCTTTTTAATTTCACTTCTGCATCTACAACATTAGAGGGCTTGAAAGGGAAATGTCCGTTCTTTTGTTAACATTGACCTCTAAGTATATAGACATGAAATATCTATGAAAAAATTTGCCATTTGAATTCTGTCATTACTAAGGCTGCCAGAAAAAGTCGAGTATCGATATCGATGCATGATCTAATAATAATGGTCGATAGCTAAGTTCAAATTGGTCAGGTCAGGAATTACTGAGATCTACTGCACCTTAGAGCTGTGAAAAAATCAAATTTCAATGCTCAAAATTGAACAATTTCGGCTTGGTACCTCCGCGAGTTTCTGAGAAAAACGGTTGGACAGGCGGAAGGATAACAATAATCTTTTAAGGGTTCCATTTTTTCCTTTCGGGGTTCGGAACCCTAAAATTTAAATATTCGTTGAACACATGCTTTATTAAACACTGTCTAAAATTAGGATCTCGACCAATGCCATACTGTCATGTTATCTCTGTGTACTTTTATTGGTTGGATGTCATTTGTGGATAGTGTTAAATTTTTTTGATAAGCGGTAAATGTTTTGTACTCATTCGGACTCACGGCATCGGTGGGCATTTCATCCCGGTCATGCAACGGGTAGTTATAAATAATAAGTAATTTTATAAAGCAGGGTTTACAACACTGGTAATAAAATATAATATGCCACTTGCAGGAAATCAACATTCAGATTAGAGCATATGCCTGGTCAAGAAACGAGTCATTTTAATTACGGAGCATTTTGTTCCATTATTAAGATTTCTAACAACGCGAACGGTTGCTCGTATTCGACAGTTAACTCTAAACATTTTTTGAAAATATTTGTAACGCTCCGTTACTTTTGTGCAAACTACGAATGACTAAGCCTACGGATAACGTTTCGTTGATTATAGGAACCGGGCATAAGGGATTATTTTCCCCGTATTGGTCTGCTGAGTAGAATAAACATCTACCTCTCTTTCAGGCAGCTCGTGACAGGCAAGCACAGGTTAATATATAGGGTCTTTTCAAATTAGTGCACCAAATTGTACCTGGACATTCTGAATATATAACTAAATCATTAAAAAAATAAAAAAAGTTTTTATAAAATCAGAGTTAAAATAAATAAAATACAGCACTTTAAATATCACGTGTTCAATTGCACAAGTTCTATGACCCACGCGACGACACAACACTTAGATACGTTATGTCTGTGTTACATTTATTGCCTGTCGAATGGGCAATGACAGACTTTGAACTGACTTATCGTAACAATTAACTTAACTTACATACCTACGTGTGGTAAAAAATTAGAATCAAGCTTTAAAAATTAGATTTAAAGCAAAAATTATTTACGTGCCTATGTACCTATTCACACTATTTACATCCACATTTAAACATATCCACCACTGTACTCAATGCACAACTTAGCACGGCTATTGATGTATCTTTTAGTATTTTTAGTAGGTTTCTATTTTCCTGTGACTTTCTAAGGCAAACTCAGTTCAATTGTTAACTTCAATTTCAACGTCAGTCAAATTAAAAATAGACCAAACATCAACTGATTTGAAAAATGACGCTGTATTAGAAATAATAATTTGTAAGAAGCGTGGGACGGGGCGGGAATGCATCGAGCGAAGCGCATCGATACATGACCTTAAACAGAACTTACAACTAAATTATTTTATATGACTTAGCAACAGCTGTTGCTTTCTCGGCTAACTAATTATTACCTAGGTAGGTAGGTAAAAAACTGGACCTAGACCATATTTGTACACAAATATGTAGTTTTTTAATCGATTAAGATTTCAATAAAACAAACAAATAAAGCTCTGTATAGATGAGAACCAATTAGACCACTGGTGGTAGTGCTGTGCAGGCGCCCGGGAAGGGATCCACCGCCTCACCTGTTACTGCCGCCGTAATGACTATCTTGTTCCGATGTGGCCTTAGAACAGCGACGCACCTGTAACATGTCTATAGGCCACGGTTGTCTCTTACCATCAGGAAAGTAGTGTGCTTATTCGCTGAACTCTCACATAAAAAAATAACGATTAGGGTATCAACGGCAAAATAGTTTACTCGAAAAGTTAAAAATGGTGAAAAATAAATTATGAGAGACCCAATACACAGTACATAATTTTTTTTATTTAATAAAATTAAGTTATTGTAAATTATAACAATAACTTAATTGTATTAAATGGACCAACCAAATATTGTACGAGACTTTGAAAACGTAATAAAATAAAATAATTAAAAATGCAAATCATAATTTTTCTCCTACGTAAAATACTATATGCATGGTTATAACGTAAACGCCGACCGCAATCGCAAGCACAGGTTGGTGACGTCATGACTCGTACTAGCGTGACCATCGACCATACATCCCAATAGACGCATATTCTTTATAATTTTGCTTTGAAACAATTCTGGCAAATAGCTGAGGTGCGGGGAAGCGGGGAACTGCTTTCTTATTGGCCCTTGCAATGACAAACCGTAATGTTCAAAAACAGATATGTAAGATTAGGGATGAGACAAATTTAGTACGAACAATATATTTTATCGATATGCCTTTTATTTTATGAAGTATGACATTGTAACGGATTATATTGCATTTTGTTATTGCACGTCACACATTTTCGCGAATGAGGGTAATATCCGTATTTGAATATATTAGGCCCTTACATTTGTAATTGGCGTTTTGTAAGCGAGGAACATAAGTCGAATATTTTTAATGTAACATATTAATTTAAACAAAGTATAAACCATTGTTTCCTATGCACATTTGCCATCTCATAGGTAATTAATTGATCATTCTACTAAAAAACCATTCGAACAGGAATCAACAAAATCTTTGAACGTGGTTTGGACTGCCCCATCGAAATTGAATTTTTCGAAAAAAAAAAATAATCTATTGAAGTTAGATTCAGATGCATGTTTTTACATTCCAATTGATGCAAATCTAATTAAGAAGCCGTCTGTTGTGCAGTATGTGATCTAGTATTGTCATGAAGCAGCACTGGCGTAGAGTATATTTTATAATAAGGTAAATAAACATTTAAATATCTATAAATTACTAAGACACAACTGCAAACGGGCTGTTACAAGTTGGCTTCTGAACTTTAATTATAATGAAACACAAGATCTTTTATCCAGTATACATTAAAATTTATACTTACTTCTTTTGGATATTCATGCAAACACGAACACTAATTATATCCACACACTCACACACATACGTATACATACATACGCTCACACATACACACCCACGCACACACAGACACACACGCACACATACACACACACACACACACACAAATAAGTTTTATTTATGTTAAGCATGAACTAAAATTTTAAAGTTGTTGTGTACCTACTAAAATCATTGTACTCGATAATACTATTTTACCTAATTAGTATATGGGGGCATTGGTGACCTGTAACACAGGTTTATACCTAAAACTGGCACCAATCTCTTATAAACAGGTTTAAACTACAGCTTTTCTTTCATTTTTAAGATATATTTACCTTTGTTTTTGTTTGCCTATTGTAAGAGAGAAATAAATTTATTGTTATTGTTATTGTAGTATATAAAACAATCTTCTGTAAAATGTTGAGATTTAATTCGCTGTATTTAGAATTTGGAAGTCGGAAACCAATTCTCTCGTCTGGTTTCCTAAACCAAATGATCTTGTGGATACCTGATATAAAATACATACTTATCAAGTTAAATTGTTTTTATTCATTCGAGTAATTCCCACCTGAACTTAAAATTGTTGAGTTTTAAAATTGTCAAAGACCTTTGAAAGTTTTATGACATACTGACCCCAACATAGCCTATCGGAACCAGTCTTGACTTTATACCAACCAGATAACCACCCAATGCACTTAAAAGAGTTTAACAGCGCCCTCTACCGCATAAGTTCAGTTTTCCATCGCGTTGGTCCCGGTCCGCTGACTAAAATAGATCACCTGCCCCTCTGCCACGCACCTCTTAAGAGGCGAGCACAGGTAAAACAGGATCACACACAAATGAATCACAACAAGATCACTGGTGATACATTGGTGTCAAGCAAATTCCCTGGGTAGTTATCCACCGTCTTACCCATTCCTGCTGCTACAATGACAGTGTCACATTCCGATTCGGAGGGTAGGGAAGCCAGTATATTTGCACAATAGGCCTTTCATTCCGACCATAGAACAGCAACGCACCTGTAACATCAATAGTGTAGGATAGGATGTGTTAATAGGCCATGATTATCTGTTACCATTAAGAGAGCACTTGTGATTGTTCGCTGACTTCTCACATGAAAAAGAGTAACTATCCAGAGGCCAACTCAAAAGTAGGTACACAGAGTAAGAAGTTTGTTATTGTTTCTGTCAATGCTTAAATTTATCAATAAAATATATAAATACTTACATACAATACCGGTACAAGACCGGTATCCTATTCGGGATTAATCAATAACAATATCGATAAAATATATTTGCATGTTAGTACATCACTAGCTGTATGCAAACGAAAGTGATAGCTTGAAAATCACATGTGTTAGAAAGAGATATAAACCCGCATCTAATAATGACTGATCAGTATAATATGATGAACTCCGACAAACATCAAATAATTCAAAATGTAATTAGGAATGTTGTTATTTTAATCAACCTACGGAAAGTTGTACCATCTTTTCGGTAATTTGAAGTGCGGCTGTCTTTACCGTATCTACTATTTAATTGAACAAACAGTCATTTTATATCTATTTTTTTATTTTTTATACAATAACGCGACAATGTTTACAGGTCACAAACCTGGTCGATACTGTTCATATCTTTCTAAGTAATTACACTTATGTGTTGACAGAACCGTGTTGCCTTATATGCGGCGTCTATCGGGATGTATGGTCGATGAGCGTGACGTAGCGTTACAAGTGAAGTATTAACGCGGACTATATTAAATTGAATGTTCATAAAAGTACACATTTACAATTAGAATTTGGGAATTAACATTTAAAAGGCACTATCATTTAGCTTTAACTCCCTTATATTAAATTTAAACCGATCTTTTGAAAGTAACCCTGTATAGCTTGACAAATTAGTGCTCTCGAAATTGTGCCTGGATATTTTAATTAAGAAACATTTAAAAAAATCGAACTTAAATTACATAAATTATAGAACTTTAAATATTCGTTACTTACTTGCTTAAGTTGAATGACTGGCGCTCACGAGCTGTAGACAACACCTGGGTGCGTTTACAGGCGTTTTATTTTGTATATTTTAATTATTTTTTTATAATTTTTACCTTTTTAAGGTACGTATTCTGAGCCCCTAGTTGAAGTTTCATAAGTTATTTCGAGAAAACATCTTAAAATGAAGTGTTTTTTCAGAATCAAAAATAAATGTCAAACAAAAGATTTGTAAAAGTACATATATTTTAAAGTTCTTTAAAACCTTTAAAAGATGTTTATTATTCACTGCCACTAGTCTTGCTTTTTTTAGCTGGTACACCATTTTCACCGTTGAGTTGTGGTAATTTATCTTTTCTTCGTTTTTTAGATTTTTTTGATGTCTCTGTTTGACTGTTGATAGTCTTTGAGGCATTTTCAATTTTTTTTTTATTCTTAGCAACACTCTTGATTGAAGAAATATCATTCAACATGGACAGAAAATTCAGATTGCTCTCAATTTTGTTACTTTGATGGAATTGTCTCATAATATTTATAAGTTTTCTGAGAGTTTTCAAAAATTTGGGTTTAATCTCAAATTGAGAAGGCACTTCTAAAAATTCTTTTAAATGAGTATGAAATAATTCTTCTATGTTGGATATATTCGCGATTGCATCTTCTGACGTTGGTTTATATCTATTTAATGAACGGTAAAAACCAGTAATAAGTTCAAGGCCTCCGTGTCGTCGAAACTGCCTGTTGTTTTTATTAAATGTATGGGAAATAATAATTTTTACTAAATCATAATTACCCTCCCATTCATTTTGCAAAACTCGATGAAAGAAAATAATCGGCACAGAGTTGTTACGACTTTGGAAATAACTTTCTATAGCTTCCTTTAATACTTCTGATATCGGAGACAAAGTTCTCTTTTTAGGTGATCCTTGTAAAGAAAATTCAATTCTTTGTGAACAATGAATTATAAATATTGCCGAATAAGTAACAACATCACCAAGAGCTTGATACACAAAGTGTGATCTATTATGTTTACCAATGATTTCTTTTAGGAAATTTGTTAAAACATCTATGGTTACATCTCCAGTTGAAGAAAACTTTCTTATTTTTACCAGAGTTTTAAATATTTTCCTGATTTTATTTTCCAATTCAGTAAATTGATTATCTTGCATACAAAATTCTAAACATCTTGTCAAAGGAGGAATCATACTTATGCATATATCCATAGCAGGATCTTTTTCAAGGTAAATATCTATTAAATCCAACACTCTGATTCTAAAATCTGAAAGTGCCTTTTTATTTTTCCGATCCTTTTTGGATTTTTTATTTTTACTTTGATGGAATTGCTTAAATGCCTCTGCTAAAGCTTCGTCAAGTTTTTTACCTTCCTCTTCATCTATCATGTCTGCATCAATGCTTTCAGTATCTGTATCTGGGGCAACTGCACTGCCTAAGGCTTTCTGAACTGCCATGCGAAGTTGATCAGGAGTTTTTAAATCGTCATCATCACTTTCAGAGACATTGTCACTGTCTTCGCTATCATCCTCTGTAATCTCAGTGTTTTCAGTTTCTTGTACATTATTCGTATTGTTTGTATCGACATTATTTGTATCTGTCTCACCTTCATCATCCTCATCAGATTCACTATCCTCATTTAGTGGATTTGCCTCACTTTCAGGATCTAAGACGGAAATTATTTGATTAATACATGATGGTGTTAGGAACTCCCAAAGAAGTCTAAATACACATTGTACTACTGAGCGAAGAACACTTGATTCTATTGATAAAATAGACAGTAAAACTTCCACCATAACTTCGACCCATTCAGGTTCATTTTCAGATGATAACTTCTTACTTTTCTTATTTATTCCTTTGTTGTAATGTTCATAACAGCTTTTTAATTCTGTGATAGAACTTTTAGAAACATTAACATGTGCTGGCTCAGAAAATAGGAAAAGCCCTAACTGATGTAACAATATTATAAAAACTTTATCTACTTTAGATTTGGAGTCGATCTTTTCTATTTGTTGGCACACATCCATGTGTTGATCCCAACATTCCATATTTTCTTTCGAAAATTGTTTTTCTAATTTACTGTTAACTTGATCTTTTTTCATAATGTTTGATATAAAGTTACAGAGTGATGATAAAACTGTCATTAAATTATCAACATTTGAAAAACGTGATGTAAAGCAGCGATAAAAACACGCCTTGATAGCTCCTGAAACAAAATCAAAAGGAATTAAAATATAGCACATTTATTTCAAAAATGGTTACATATAATCAAAATGAACATAGGACATAAAATATTGAATAAGAAATAAATGTTAAACAATATTGATGAATGTTGTTTTAGTTTTATTGAATTATCTCTAAGATAAAATGTTCTAATGCATAATTAATATAAAATTCACTTTTTTGTCTCATTCTTATTTAAGTTAAATATGTCTTGTTTTTAAATAAAAAAAAAGTTAATGAAGTATGGTACTATATTTACAAACGCTACATAGATCATAAGCACAGTCCTAAAGATGATACGGGAATAGCAGAGGTTTCAGGCAAGAATTTTATTGTTTCTAAACCCCATAGATTTGGTCTCAATAACTAAAATTAATAAACTGCATTCCAGCTGTCTTTGGAATATCTAAATGCATATATGTACTACATTTTTACATATATAGTTTTTGCATTTTACCTATGTATTTATTTTATTTTTACAATTGTTCCCTTTTATATAAAGTGCAGATATAAGAGGTAGGCTCCCCTATGGAACCTACTTAACCTACCTATTGAGGATCGGACCTAAGAACAATTCGCGGCCTAGTGACCGCGGCGTTTTACAACCGAGACAGCGACGTAACGAGTACGCGATGTACGCGGGTGATATCAAAATTATAATAAAAAAAAATATTAATATTATAAATGCTTATTCCTTTTTTTTTGCGTCGCGACATCTCTATGTTATGGTATAACATAAGTGTAAAGATACTTAATATGCCGCTATGTAAACTCGTATGCAGGGCAACTTCCAGAAATTTTTAAGTTTACCTGATAACTCATTGCTGACTGCCACATTTTCGTCTCCTCCTATTTTTAAAAATCCAAAGCACATCAATAGCTGCATGCAATTGATCTTGAAATCTGTATCATCTTTAACAGCTTCATGGCTCACTATATATGACAAATGCTCAGCCGCTTTAACTCTCTCATTATTATACCAATTTCGTTCAACATCTTCCTTTACAACCTTCTTGGATTTATTCAAAAGAACTTTTTTGAATACCTTTGCTAATTTTTTCAAGCTTTCTGCATCTAAGTCTGCAATAGTAGACCTGATGACAGTAGAACCCGTTAACTCAGTGAAATTAAGTTCACCAGGATTTAAAAGCAGTTTTTTCAAAAGTGATACTCTTAGTTTGTTTGTAACGGATTTATGCTTAAGTGACTGTGATAATGAAACAAGGAATTCCTTTTCTTTTTTAACCATAATTTTATGATCATCTTCTTGGTCTTTCTTGTTTCTAATCTTACTCGCAGTTTGGAGTCCTTTAAACCAATCCATAAATAATTTGAAGAAATTTCCACTTAGCAGTTCAGGTATCACATCTACATTGTCATCTAAATTCATAAAGATTGTTTTTAAAATATTAATTACAGCTAATTCTCTGTTTCTGTTGTGTTTCACAAGAAAACCATCTATATTTTTCCAAAATAGTAAAAGATGTGGCGATTTCGCTATTTCTTTTCCAATTTCTATATAAACTGGATGATTTGAAGAGTTGAAATCTATGCCACTCTAAAAATGAAAAAATAAATTCAATCTAATAAAGTCAGCTGCTTATGTAGAAATAAGGATAGCGCCCACTGTTAACGGGGAGGAGCGTGTCCGGTCGCGGCACATCGCATTACAAGCACAATGATCGGGCAGGGCCGCATTGCATCTGTTACTCAGCGCCCAAGAGTAGAGCAAAAAAATAGTGAAGCGACTCGACTTTAAAATCGTCAAGTATGGAAAGAGGCGCCCCTAGTCGTTGTTATACGAAACTTTACCACTAAAATGCTATTAGTGCTCTATTCACAATAGTGATCTCGTGATATTTGGCTACTGTAGGCCGCATCGGGGACTGCGCGCGGGGTGCCGAGCGGAAATTCACCGCGGAATAATCCGCGCCGATACCATCCCGGCACAGAGGGCGTTGCCCCATACAAAATGTATGCAAGCAATCTAGGCGGATTATTGCGCTGCGATGCGCACTTTCCCGGCCTGTCCAAATGGGCCCTATCCTATGGAAGTATGCGACATCCTAGTACAACTCGTACGAATCAAGTGTGCACTCTGCTGGAATGCAACTCCTTTGCTGCGGCCCTGCATTCTTGGCAAGCGCTCAGAAGCGATAGCATCTTTGCTATGAGGCCGGGATTTAGGCCTAGAGCAAAAGTAAGTTTACCGGATACATTACCCTCCGAACCGTAACACGTCAACGGCAAGCATTGACGTTATGCGGCAGGAATAGGTAAGGCGGTGGTAGCAATCCGGATGAGTCGCTGCGATACTCTTAGTAGGATGTCACGGTGATAGTGATAGAAAGCCTATACTCGCATTTTACAAGCTGACTGGCATAAAGTCAGATGATCTATTCTGCAAAGAAGCCCCGACTAACACGGGGGATGTTAAACAGTTTGACCAATTACATTTTTATAGCTACATACTAAGCTTTCAAGAAAGTTCTATAACAATTATTTTTAGTCCAATAATTCTTACTACTTACCATTAATTTTTCACATAGCGTTGGTATAGTTTCTTCCTGGAATAATGTAGGTGCTCCTATAAGTTTTTGTAGATTTATTTTGTTTGGAAATTTTGATTTTATTACCATAAGACTATACAAAGAGTCCAAAGAATACTCCTTGATTTCTTTTTTAAAATCCGGCTTTAAAATTGGCCATACAAATTTAGCAAACTGGTCCTCATCAAGCTAAAAATGAAACAAGCTTAAATAAAATTTCAATTAGTAAACAATCTAAAAAATACAAAACCCTTCCATTAGCAAAGTGGAGACTAAGGAAGTTAGAGGAGGTATTATTTCGATTAAGTAATAGGTATTTCAGTATATGTGCTGGATCACTAATAACAATATTGATATAGTTTAGTTACATGGTACACTCTGAGATCAGCTTTGCTTTCACAATGTGCAAACTTTTGTGAGATTACATAAAAAAGTTTGCACATTGTAAAATTCATACCTGTGATATTTAAAGTATATAATATCCCATTTACTTTGAAGAACAATATAAACAACAATTAATAAAGTTAAAATCAGTAATAATTTAATTTCATTATTTATGTAACTTCATTACGGTTTTTTTTAAACATGTACATGTGTCATTTTTAGCATTTTAAACTTCTCTCCCCTTGATGGCGAGGTGTAAGATTACTGTGTTCATGCAAAATCGAATGTAGTTGTTCAGATTGATTTTGATTGCCATATAAACAAAAGAAAAATTTAATCATATGAAAAACATACTTGTACCAGAGTATTTTTTTTAATGTACATTGTTCTCCAAAACCTTTCTTTCGTTCTAGCGCAACCTTTTCTCTACACTAACAAACAGATATTAAACTAAGCCACAAGTTAAAAATAGAAAAAGATATAAAGTTCCTAAATATATGAGCAAGAGCTCATATATTTAGGAACTTTATTCATATAATTAGGAAGGAGAGATAATTCGTAATAGACCGCCTCGCTGGTCGAGTGGCTAGCGTACACGCCTAACTACACCGATCATCCGCGAGGCTCGGGTTCGATTCCCGACGGGGGCAGGCATTTGTGTGATGAACATTTAGATATCTGCATTTCCGGGTCTGGGTGTTTATTAAATTTATTCTGGTATCTATTTAAGTATTTCTATGTATTAAAATCGTTGACTAACACCCATAACACAAGCATATAATTTGCTTACTTTGGGGTTAGATTCAATTTGTGTAACTTGTCCAGGGATATTTATTTATTATTTATTTATTTATTTATTAATATATCCGACAATTCGGTGAGTTCTTATATAATCCCTATGCAATAGCTAATCGAATATTTCCTTACAGCTATAAGCAAGTGATTAGAAGCCTAGCAAACAAAGATTAAGCTTGTCGCTATATTTGTATTTCAATTAATGTTTATGGAGCATGCTCTAAATTTGTTCTTTTTACCTATTGAGTGATATTAAGGTTATTAGTATATATATATTGACCAATGTTGCTAACCGCCTGCTCGCCGACACCAAAGATTGCTATTAGACCAAAGATAGCTATTAGACCAAAAATAACTAATAGAAAGAATCATTTAATGTCAGCTACGATGGTAGCCAATTGTGGTAATCACATGTCGCATGTCTAGTGGGAGGACCTATAATTCCCTGCCCTGGCATCGTCGTGGCCTGGCACTGTCGTCATAGTCGACCGACCACTGCACAAGGCAGATGAGCATCCAGAGTTTGAGTCCCGGACGCAGCCCAGGCAGCGCCGGTAGCAATCCAGCTCCTGCGGACCCAGGCCCAAGGTTGCCTTTCACAAAAACAAGTGACATTTTATATAGGCCTTCTCTCTCCACATCTATGTAATATAACACTGCATAAGCACATACCCACTCCATATCACTCAGGAGGAAAATCACCAAACCGCTCTGAGCGGACCTGAGATTAATAACAAGAATTCTTCGACGTCAGAAATTAGTAATATTATATTTATTAATTAACGGTATATTGTAATCTTTAAGTTATATTCACTGTATGAACGATTAATATAATTTTGTCAATCCTTTGATTTTCTATTTTTATCAAATTGTAATATTTATCGAATTGTCTCCTGTCTGCCGTTCAACCTGGTCTCATGCTGTAAGGGCTGACGGGAGACTAAACTGAAGTTATGCTATATCGCAATGTGCCCAAGTTATTAGTTAGCCAATTTGGCAATCGCCAATCTGTTAAACTTTTAACTAGACTGATCATGATTTTCCTAGCAAGATGCTGATTTAACGTCGTAACATGATGTGCCCTGGCATTTGCCACGATACCACGATCGGCCTGGTATAACAATTAGCCTACGGCACATAAAAGACCTGCAATGACTTGTTGTAAACTCCTACAATGCGTGTATATTATGGGATAAAACTACTTACTCCATTTACTAAATCTAACAAAATTAAGTGCGCAACAGTACTGAGATATGCCTTCTTTGTGCTTGCTGTTTGGAGTAGTTGTACAACTTCCTTTTTCTCATCAATAGTACATTTGTTTATAAGACCCGAACGAAAAATGGCACCACATACTAAAATTTGCCCAAGATTGACATCTCCCACCTCCTGAAGAGTTGAAAAAATATGAATTTTTTATTATTTGTATATAAAAACCATATTTATTTAAATTAATTTGAAAAATCGCGTTTTGCAATGATCACAGTCCGCAAAACTACAGTCATTGTAAAATGGACAATTTAATAACACAATTTATAACGTCGGCTTATTGCAAGATCTCATTAACTGCAAAAAAAAACACTAAATACGGTTTTTTCATAGATGGATTAATTTTGACATATCTGTAAATGTAAAACTCACTAACTTTTAACTAATTTACTTTATTAACTGCGTTACGCAGTTTGCTATGAAATCCATAACTGCAACTTTAGCAGTAAGACATTTATTTATATCGTTAAAATGTTGAAATTACCGTTTATTCAAGAGTAATGAACATGTCACATAATGACTTCTAACAATAAGCCAGTGATAAATACACACAAGTCTTTGTCATACATTTGTTAATTGTGGAAATAAAATTACAAGTGATATTTATAAATAGTGTGAATGGAAATTCCAGAATGGAATTCCACCAAGCACCAATGACAACCAAGTGTTTATTGACCATTAAACTTTGTACTTTATTATTGTTATTGTCACAAACAGATGTAAGATTTTATTTTCAATTAGCCACATTGTGGGACTTAGTAAGACTGCCTAGTCATGGGTGCCGTTGTACCTCTGCCTACCTCTAAGGGTTTTTTAAAATTAAGACTGCATTGTATGTGCACAATTTGCTGACATTCGAAAAATGTATTCTTGAATAAAAAATACACTATTCTAAAATCATTATTTAATGTGTTTCAGTTGTAAAGACATATTGTTTAAATCAGTTTTGAAAAATAATTTGACATTAATAAATTCTGACCTATTGAAATAATATTGTTACACCAACTTATTAGAAGGCACAGGCTAAATTACTCCACGGCTTAATTTGATATTATGGTGTAATAAAAAATATGTCAAATAATGTCAACCTAAAAGTAGTTTGGTCTATGTTTATTGAAAATATGGATATGGTAAGCTCTTCTTTTTTTTTAATGTGCAACGACTGTGAGACTTTGTGTCCAGTTAAAGGTTAACATGTAAGATTTAATTAAAAAGTCTAAAACAGTTGAAACCAAAAGATATATAGTGTATTTGGTAAAAATATATGAAAGGCGATAACTAAGCTAACACATTTATCCATATTATATTCTTAAGTAAAAATCAAATGATTCATCTAATACTACAATAAAACATCATATAAATATGAATATAAAAATACTTTTCATTTCAAATTAAATGTATCATACTTTTCAAAAAAATGCCATAAGACTCTAAAGTTAAGAAATATCCACTTACACTTTTAGATGATGATCCACTGGCATGCAGTTCCTTTTTTACAAAGTCTAAAATATTAGTAACACTGATGTCCTCAGTGTGTGACAGTAAACCAACTAATGTGGCAAAATATCCCATTCGCGCTTCAGGTATATTGGCACCCAAGCTTCTGATTAATCTTTTTAAGGTATATTGAATATCTTTGTCATTCTGTTAAATATAACAAGAATTTTTATTAGTGTTATAATGTGACATTTATAAGTTTAATAGTCCTCTACATTTCTAACAGCAAATTTCAACAACTTATGCATGATAAAAGATAGTGATTTTTTGGGATTCACAAAAAAGTAACAGAAGAAATTTAGCATAAGCAGATACTAACATTAGCCTGATTTAGAGATTTTCATTTCGTTTTCAGTCAAATAATTTATAATAATTGCTGCCTCATTTGTCAAGTGGCTAGCGTACTTGCTTGACTGCTTCGACGAATCGTGAGGCTCGGGTTTGATTCCCGACGGGGGAAGGCATTTGTGTGATGAACATTTAGATGTCTGCGTTTCCAGGTCTGGGTGTTTATTAAATGTATTCTGGTATCTATTGAAGTATTTCTATGTAATAGTATTGTTCACTAACACCCATAACACAAGCATATAAATTGCTTACTTTGGGGTTAGATTCAATTTGTGTGACTTGTCCAGGGATATTTATTTATTTATATCATACAAAATAACTATAAAACTAATCTAACAGTACATAGGATATTGAAATTCACTGTATAATACTTCCTAACCAATTTCACACTGTTCTTGCTAATAACCAAAGATTCTATAAATGCATTTTTCTTCGATTACATAAGGTCCTGAATATACATCTACAAGCTACCGCGTCATCGTAACATACTATGTTACCGCACCATTCCACGTTTAAGGTGCAGTGATGTGGGTATGTGGACAAGCCCTAAGTTTTCAAAATTATCTATATTTTCTCTTACAACAGACAAGAGCGATTTGCTTTATCACAATCACATACATACCAGCCAATAGCTGCTAGAGGAGATCAAAAGAGATACCAACAATGTCACCATGTTCATTTTGCAATTAAAGGAATTCTTTCTCGAAAACCCAAAATAACTCTGAAATGACCTTATGAAGTTGGTGGGTTGCAGAAGCTCAGTTGATGAGAATAGGCATACACTATTCACTCCGTAGTAAAAAAGGCAACTACTGTCAAATTATAAAGATGCTAATATGGATTACACTATTGATAGTACTAGATATTTTAATAATTTATCTAAAAAAAAAAATCCATATACATAGGTCGCAACTGGTTTAAGTGCTTAACTAGCTGTTTACCTACAACTTCTATCAGAATAGAATAGTTTTTTATACAAAGTCTCATTCCATATTAATCTGTATAGGGTTAATTTTTGAAAAGTGTGGGTCTATATTTCAATTGAGATCTTTGCTTATATCAAATTTCACTAAAATCTGCATAATGGTTGAGCTTTATATTCCTGGACAAATAAAACAAAATGAACCTAGCCCTAAAGTAAGCAATTATTTGCTTGTGTTAAGGGTGCTAGACATAGAAATACTTAAATAGATACCATAATAAATTTAATAAACATCCAAACACCAATATTGTAATCTATCTATATACATAAAAAGTCCTGTTAGTTACACTATTTATAAATCATGAACAGCTGAACCGATTTGGCTGAAAATTGATGGGGAGGCAGGAATCAGAACCAGTAGACTGACATAGGATACTTTTTATTCTCACAGTCTGCTAGAAAACAAGGATAATCATTTTAGTTTTTCCCTTACAAATTGAACGGGTGGAACGAAATTCGCCAGAGCAGCTAGATTTAATGTTCATATTAATATGCCGATATAAAGACTGACTTCTAGACTTCACTCGTACAGACTCCACAACTCGTTCTTTAATAACCACACCAGTTCGGCAGGATATTATTTTTTGGTAAAACTACAATAAACATGTAATTGGCAGATGGTATACAAAAGAAATTCTAACCTTTTTATGTTGCAATCGCGCGATTACTTTGCATCCACCAGTTACCTTTACATCTATGGCTGGTGATTTAAGACTATCAAAAGCATCCAATAAAGAATCAGTGAGTTCTTTTTGCCCTGCGTCCATACTGCTTTCTTTTTTCATTGTTTATCAGCCACAAAATACATTAAAATAGTATTTTTTTGAAACTATTCACATTTTTGTATTCCACAATTCATGTCAAAGTCAAAACCACATGGGGATTCAGATTTTTTTAATTTTGTTTTATATATATATTTTTTAAGTTAATTTGCCCCTTTCTGGGGCCGGCTAAGACCTTTAGACCATGCTGCCACGTCTTCCGTAATAATAAATTCTTTTTCATATTAAAATTTTAAATTCATTTCACTAAGACAAAGCTTATTTGAGTCCTTCAATACGTCTTTAGTTTTAATTTCTTGAAGTTTACATATTATGTTTCTCCGTTAATTTATTTTATAGTACGTCACATCCTTGTCACATCACATACTATTATATTCACACAAATTATAAAACTAAAATTCTGAACACCAAAATCATCTTCTTTCATGTTGGCGCCAAAACTTCTACGACAGTGCAAAAAGTATTTTTAATATTCTTTTTTTTACCTCTATATTTTATACTAGTCTTATATTATGTAATAAACCCATATCTTAATATTTCATGTCTTTTTCTAGTTTCGTCTTCAAATTTCTTTCTTGTTCAGGCCTCTGCCTCTTCTGTCGTGATAAAACTCTACAATAGTCTTTCACTAGTATAGTTTATTTACTAAATCACATTTACACACAACTAAGTACTATTTACACTTTAATTAATTTACAAATTATACATTTTTACATTATATTACACATTTTTAGCTTAAAGATTGGAGGGAACCCTCGAAAAGCGCGCCTTCCTCCTCCGACCTTTCCCGCCAACCCTAAATTTTTTTTTATAATTTAATTTGCCCTTTTCTGGGGCCGGCTAAGCCCTTTAGGTCATGCTGCCACGTCTTCCGTATTTTATTTATTTAATTAATCATCAGTCACATGTCTTCCGTATTAATTATTCTTATACAGTCATTAATCACTATTTACAAAGTCCCGTCAGGGTCTTGAGTAAAGCGGTGGTCACTTTACACAAGCTCACTTTGGGAGATTTGGCGGCAGCTAGGAAATTCACGATACACTAATTTCTTCATGACTGTTTCATTTGTGCACTTTCACTGAACAAAATTAAATTAATTCCCACCTAAATTAACTACTTTTAGTCCTAATTTACACTAAATTCAAGAATTGTGAAAAAATTACGACCATCTTCATTCACGGTAGCGCCAAAACTCTTTTTCTTTTTATGAGTTTTTATATGGACGTTAGCATCTACAATTCGTCAAGTTTACGTAAGTTTGTATTATTTCACTAAAAACAAAAGTTGTTTACTTTCCTTTTAATTCGCTTACACATTTTATTCGAACGTAAAGTTAATGGACAGTCATAAAAGTAATAAATAGTGTGAAGTGAAGTACTACTAATTTTACCCTTAAATAATTTTAAACCACATTATTTATTATCATAAACTGCTTGTATTTTACAATACAAGCTGGTTGCTAAATTTTAACCGAAATTTTGACTTTACGTAATAAAAAACAAGTCAAAGAAACATAAGCTAATAATTAAAATTTGCGGTACGGTGTGTCTTCATTTGTGAAATGATTTCATGGACGTTGGTATATATAATTACATCCACGAGTAATTGCTCACATATTTTATGACATATATAATATAATAATTACTTACTACGACAATAATAAAAAAGTGTCAAAGGACACCCGGATGGAACGAAGTTTCTTCCCCCCTCCCTCTCTGTCTCAATATCTATCTCTATCTCCCTTAAAGAGAGAGACAGACAGAGAAACATGAAAAAAAATAATAAAAATAAAAAAAAAATAGAGAGAGACAGACAGA
Organism: Calephelis virginiensis; assembly: GCA_002245475.1. Lineage (NCBI taxonomy): Eukaryota > Metazoa > Arthropoda > Insecta > Lepidoptera > Riodinidae > Calephelis > Calephelis virginiensis. Next base: position 22,048 of record NJDC01004300.1, read on the forward strand.
AAAAAAAACATACGCAATCCGCAAAGCTTACAATAGCTTACTATAGCAAAATGTGTCGTGAAAACTTTTCGTAATTTTTTTTTCCGTCTAGCCTCCTTTCACAACGAAGGAAGGAGCACAAGGAACACAAGGAACTTCGTTCCAATTATACTATCTTAAATTAAAATTATGCTCATACTTGTTTTAACTCCTAGCGGCGTAAAGAGTTTTTTTTTTTGTTTTATATGATAAAAATGCAAATTTAATTGTAATTAAATATCCCATTTGTTTTATGGTACAAAATTTATGACTGCAATGTTAAATCCTGAATGATTTTTCATACATTTATGAGTATTTTCAATGTATAGCCAAGATATAGGTGTACTGTAGGCACGTTGGCTTCATATTAATTCATTACAACCTACTGCGTGCTATGATCAATGTTCCACTGTATTTTTAGGTCCGTGTCTGCTAGAAGTGACCACAAAACAATTTATGATTTATGATATTTTATGAATTATAATTTTAGAAAAACGTGAATCTAATTTTTATTTTTAGTTAGTTAGTAGTTTTAAATAAAAATTAAGAAAATTGTTTCTTTTCGCATGAATAATTTCTTGAAATGTGACTATCTCTTCTTGAAGTTCATGCGCGCGCATTTATTATTCCATGTTTCTAAACATGGCAGGTCGAAGTGGGTTTGACGATAGTAATCCGAGGTATTTATTAACAAAATAGCAAAAATATTGTAAATTTGGTGGTTTAATTGCAGTTTAAAATATTGCGAAGTGAATATTGATAAGTTGATAGCATTCGTATTGTTGCGCGTAGTGTAATATCATTTTAACGAAGTGCGATGTATTTGCTTTTTGAAGGGTGATTTTTCAAAGCATGTAAATTAATTTTAAGTGAAAAAAAGGATTTACCTTACATGCGACAATGCACGTACAATTTTATATAACGGAACATTGTAATTAAGGTTTTTTTAGGTTATATTTAGTTTTTTTTTACACAGGGACTATGGAGGCGGCAGAAGGACTGCAGGCGGGCGACCGCTTCCAACAGAACCCCCCTATAAAGCTTACGTTGGAAATTTACCTTCCGGCATTATTCAAGGCGATATTAATAGGATTTTTCCCGTAAGTAAATAGTTAAAATTTCCTACTTTACATTGAACTGGAAGCTAGTACTGTTTTGATATAGTATGTCATCGTAGTGTCTTGTTATGTGCATATAAATAAGTGAGATTGAGTGATATAAACTATCTTTACCATTCAGTAGTAAAATATTATGTTATAGCAGTTGGAAAAACAATTACTTCATGTTGTAAATTATTGTTTTGTAAACACCTTTCAACCAACAAACATATGAAATTAAATACAAATAGTGGACTTATAGACCAGTAGATTATAATCCACAGGATATATACCATTTGTAAAGGTTATAAAGAAGACAAACGGTATCAATCTTATAAAAACTTAGACTTAGATCTTATTTAATTTCAAATGATCTGCTTTATTCGCATTATGTTATTTACCATTGTGACCACGGTCTAAGTACTTATCAAAATACTGTCAATGACTAAAATTAATGTGTATACCCGGTTAATCATATTTTACATTTTTCATACACATTTTCATCTCATGTTATAGTCCTTTGGGAGTTGATATTTAAATGAAATTAGCCTTGTATTTGAAGTTAGATTTCTAGATATATGCATATTAAATTTCAGTGATAAATATCAAGGTTCAGCAATGTAGTTGTGATAGAACAACAGACTTACTTTTGCATTTATAATAGTATACACAAATAAATGATATGATATAAGTCTTATTGGTAACTCTAACTGTAACTGATATTTCTCTAATATTTGTATCTAGTTCTATAAATTTATGTTAACAAGTTGCTCAATATGTAAATGCCATGAAACTGCACCACTGTGCTGACTATCCACTTTGGTCAGCAAGTGCTCTTGATGTGTGGTGATTAATGACTTAGCACATTGTTTGAGAAATTGAGCTATTATTCATAAAGAAATTTAACGTCTAGTAAAATGGTAGATTAATATTGTAGTCATAATATAGAAGCAGATTTGCTTTGGTTTCACTTTGTTAGCTAGCTTTAACAGTCATTTGAAATCCATGTTACATAATGTTAATATGATCAGTAAGTTAATAAATTTTTTTTAAACAGAACTTTCATGTTTGAGTGAGTGAATCTTGATCATTTTCTCATTCTGCTGACCCATACCTTGTGTGAAATTATTCTTGTGTGTTTTGATATAGTTTAAATATTACTCAAAAGTAAATAAACCTCATCTTTTATATTTTAAATATTTTCATGTGATATGATAGTTAACAGGTTTTGTGTATACACACCATATATGTGACTAGTATGTCCCTAAAACATATTATTGTATACAGCACCTTTTGACCTCTAAAACAAAATGATTTTTCTTTCCATCTTTGTCAGATTTACATTTGAAAAAATATTTGTACTTCATGGGTTTTTTTGTATATGATGAGTTTGCTTACTAATAATAAAATGAACACTTGATACATTGTTGAAAATTTGACAAAAGATAATTCCTTTTTTTTTTAAGAAAAGTATAAATTTGTTTTCAGGATCTAGCTATAAAAAATGTGAGACTGGTTATGGACAAAGAAACAGATAGATTCAAAGGATTTTGCTATGTAGAATTCGAGTATTTAGAAGATTTGATTAAAGCAATAGAAATGAATGGAGCCCTTAACGTAGATGGTAATTTTATTAAAATTGATGTTGCTGAAGAAAAAAGAAGCGACAGGTATTTTTTTCTTTTAATTTTTTTAATAATATATTAACATTTAGTTAAAAGTATTTGCATGATATCTAATTTCAAGAGTAACCCTACAGGACTTTTATTTACATGAAAGCCTTCCATTATTTATTTGTGAGCTTACAAAATATCATTATTGCAGTTGGCACCGGAAATATTTTTTGGGAGTTAGGTTAGTTTTTTTAGTGATCATTAAAAAGCAAACAAGCAGACGGATTTCCTGATGGTAAGAAATTCACACCTAGAGACACCAATGGTTGCAATGGTGCGCTGCCAACCTTAGGCCGGGATGTTAGGCCTCAAGCAAAAGTAAGTTTACCGGCTACCTTACCCTCCAAACCAAAACATGTCAACGGCAAGCGAGTCATTGTGAAACTCTACCACCTAGAAAGATGTCATGGTGTTAGTTAAGCCTATGCCAACCTTTTACGAGCTGTCTGGCACAGGAAGGCAGATTGTCTATTCTGCAAAGGAGCCCAAACCAACACAGGGAAAGTTGTTATAGATTTCCAATTATATTGTCTTGTTAGTAGAACTTTTTAGGTGATTAAGGCAAAATAAATATTTTCTAATTCTAATACACACTCTAACTGTCTTAATCTTTTTAAACCAAGCCACTATTTGATATAAAAAAGTTCGTAGTTCATCCTTTTGCTTCAGTAGTGATTATTCATATATGTATAGGCATGCATATGACATGCGAGTTACATTAATATGGAACATAAAAATTAGCCGCAAATACTTAAAAAATCAGTTATCTACTAAAATCCTGCCAGAAATTGTCAGTTTTGAGATTAACTTATACTATCTGACACAAAAATTAACATTAAATTGTTTTAGTATGCAAAGTTTGTTGTTTATTGATTGTTCTATTACCAAACATGAGGTTAATAAATAATAGATAGCAGATTATTATAAACCTTGGCTGAACATAGGGTGTTGCAAGGTTGCTCACATAATTTTCAAGTAATGACCCAGGAAAATAGGGATACATTTAAAAAATATTCATATGAAATTACTAAAGTTGTTCTTAAGTTATGAGCTATGGGAATTAAGTTTTATTTATACAGATTTATAAAAGTTTTTTATTGAAGATAAAATTTATTAAAAACATGGAATAGGTTATAAGGATTAAGGATATTATAGATAATTTATTTGAACTCTTTCTTTTTTGTTTGTTCACTCAACATAGGCTTTTCCCCGTGTTGGTTTTGGTCCGGGGTCCTTTGCAGAATAGATGATCTGCATTCCTGCCAGGCAGCTTGTAAAAGGCGAGCAAAGGCTTACTGTCACTAACGCCGTTGACATCTGACTAAATGGTAGAGTTTCGCTTCGACTCACCCGGATTGGTACCACCGCTTTACCTATTCCTGCCGCCATAATGTCATGACGTGTTCCGGTTTGAAGGTTAAGGTAACCGGTAAACTTACTTTTTCTTGAGGCCTAACATCCCGGCCTCAGGTTGGCAACGCACCTTTACCACCTTTGGTGTCTCTAGGCGGCGTGAATTTATCTCACACTTTTACAGAGTGACTTCATAAAAATGAAAAATTCAATGTGCAAAAAAAAATATTTAAAGTATTATTTAAAAACTCAGACTGCCCTGAATGTCCCTAAAATAAAATCCCGACGCGATGATATAAAAGGTTGTCAATTTGGGTTCAGGTTTTGTGTAATGTTATTTTATTATTTATTGCTTCTGATCAACCTTCTTTTAATTGTATTGAAAGACAACGAAGCAGACAGATACCCTGATATCAAGAAAGACACGATAAATAGTCTGAGTGGCAGGCGACGGGCCGAAAAGCATATTACGCCTTGTGCCAACTGCCTTGTACAGCTAACAGCAATAAACTTTAGAGGAGGCGGGTTCGACCGCGGGCGGCGCGACGGTCGCGACGGGCGCGACGGCGGCAGGGACGGCGGCCGCGGCGGCGGGGGCGGCGGCGGGGGGTTCGGGAGGGTGCGGGAGGGCGGCCGCGGTACGTACGACCACTTCGACGCCATGGACCGCCGCGCGCCGCGCCCCGGCGGAGGGTTCACACATGGTAACACTAACCCCGGCACACGCTACACCTCTACCATTGACATGGACCAACTTAATCCTCCATATTGCCGTCCAATTGACTATAGTACTGTCAATACTAATTCAATTACATATTTTTTCAACATTTTTTCTATTTGCTAAACATCCGACGAACCAGATAAGAGGTTCGCCTACTCTTTATTCTGATTGTTAAGGAATGAAAAGGTCTTTCTAAAGTAGTGTCGTCAGTGAAACTTAATTACGAGAGTGAATAACTTATAGTTTAGCAAATCCCTCGTCAAAAAAGCTATATTTGATATATATCAATGGTTGATACTGTCCATAATTTCATACTTAGTATGAAAAAAAAGGCAACTCTGTGTCATATGAGACCACAAAACCGTGATAGTAAACTCTATGGTGCTTATAATAATTAAGATCAGGAGAGTTACTACCTAGTTTACTGTACTTATACATTTAAATAAAATATTAGAATTTTCCAATTATTTTTGTTCAAGAACATGATGCTTTATAGTTGTTGAAAAAAAAAGATCTGTACTCTTTGTAATATGGAGTGAATGTATTGTTTCCTTAAATATTTATTATTTTTTTGGTCTTTGTCAATTGATATGAGTGTATACATTGAACAACAAGACTTGATTTGATTGAGCTTCCTTCTTTAAATATGATTGAGTATGTTTCATTGAAAAGTTTCTTTATTCCTTTTCGTTTTTATTTTTAAGAGTTCTATCACATATAATCTATGTAATTTTAGGAAATCGTAAAATAGCTGTGATGTAAATATATTGAAAAAAAACCAGAAAAGATTTTAATAACAATGTGAAGACAGAACTATCTCTTTAATTCTTGTCGACGTTTGTATTGTATCACGCCAAAAGTACTCGGATGATTAGAAAAAAAGTTTTTTTATTTTTATTTTGAGTAGGTTTTGACAGTTTCTCTGATGTCAGTCTTTTTAAGTACCGCTTTCCATAAATGAGACTGACGAAGCGATCGGATAAACTCGGGCGCTATTGCTGTATCCAGAAAATTTCAAAGAAATAAAATCGTCTGGCGCGAATTTTTTTTTGTTTCTTCAAAGTTGTAGAAATTTAACCCAAGCCCAAGCAAGTGCAAAAATTAAAATACCTTAAGAGAAACGAAAGTTATGGCCGTTTCAAAGGTGGGTTTCATCTGTAACGATGAACTCATTTAGTAGGTACACAGAACTGTGTATCTATAGGATATAACTATCCGTGAAAACGGTGAAGAATGGAATTAAAAAAATTGCCACAGGATTAAGTACGCTTTTTCAGATAAATAAATTACTTTTAAAAATCAGTTCTAACATGACAAAAAATATAAAAGGTGATCATATAACCTCCTCCTTTTTTAAGTCGGTTAAAGAGTAACGAGGCGTTATTTATCTATGAATATTTTGAGTTTATCTGCAAAACGATAGTTGTTAAATACCTTACCAGCTGACCTTAAAACGGTTACAGCTCGTAGAAAACATTACTATCTGTAAGCAACACGATCGTTTTTTGAATATAGAACCGAGCGTAAGACGTTTTCATTATCGGTATACAAGCCGCATAACAACCGCCGCATTCGAGTCCCTTTCTGTATAAACACGCGCGTAAAACAACGCTCCTACTGAATAGGCTCTTAATTAGTTTACAATATTTTTCTTTAAATTTTAAAGAAAGAAAAAATTTTAAAGAATTTTGAAATTTTAAAGAAAGAAAGAAATATTTTTCTTTGTCAGTGTCTACCGTATTTATGTAGATTTTATTGGTAGATAAGTACTCCAATACATACGATTGATGAGACTTGGTAAGGTTTATTTGCATTTGCAGATGACTCTGCTAATATGACTTGTTTATGGATCCGTGAAGTCTAAATAAGTCATTCCAACTATTTGTGAATGAACTCTTAAGTGTAAAATATTATTAGTGTTACGGTATTATCAAGTCTTTTTGTTATATTGTGAATTCATGCTTTTTTATTGTTATTTATCCAGCTGCTAACATTTGATGCCTTGAGACCAAGTGCAGACTGATTATTTTTAAAACTGTGACGATTATAAATTATTTTCAATTTTAGTTCGTGTTGTATATTTTCCATGTAATTACAAACATATTTCCTTCCTAAAAACCTGCTACCTCACTACGAAATTTAAATTAAAGTTGTATTTTTACGCCTGTATTCTCGAAGTAATAGGCAAAGGTAAAACCAGAGCACTCACTATAAGCCGAAGATATTGAGTACTACTATGTGATAGGTGGTTGACCTATCGCTAACCGGTTGCTTATCCAATTTCGTGCAATGTTGCTTTAATTATAAATCTGTTTAGATACGATAACGATAAGATACTTTTGTTGTTCGAGCCGGGGATCGAACCTGGGACCTCATGAAGTCAGGTCCAACCACGGACCGCTACACTTTAGAGGTGATTTTGATCCTGTGTCTGTTAAATTTAAAAATCTACATAAGCCACACAATGATTGCGATGCAGTTTTCACTGTTATAGTGATAGGTAGTAGAGCCTTGAGCAAGGTTTATGTGGTAAAAAATATAACACGGATTATAACTATGTGGATCTGGGAGTAATTGCATGTTTTTTTTTATTAAAAGTTATTATTAACGGCGTTCTTGCTCTCGTGGCTTCATATATTGTCATATTGATGCTAATTTTGCTGCACACTGATTAAAATTATTTTAAGTTACTCCTGACTTTTCCCCTAAATCCACTTTAATCCATAAAAAATCCATTGATGGATCTTTTTGCACTCTTATGTCCAATTTAATCCTTGATTCAGGATTCTTTACAACATGGATTTTTCAGAACTACTGCGTGTCTGAAAATCCATTAAGGAAAACGTACACAGTGCAATTTTCAGTGCAGATTAAAGTGGACTTAGGGGACTTTTCTCAACAGAATAAAAGAAACTAAACATGTCTATCTAGGCTTGTTAACTTAAGTGCTTGTTCGCCTAGCTTTCACATAAAAAAATCGGCTTTATAATGGGGGAGGTTCCCAAAATTTAAATCATGCGCAGCAAAATTAGCACGATTCTTTAATTATTTTTACCTTTCTGGTTTAACTAATTAATTAAATGGTGCAACATATTTTAACTCGTAACCTGGATACGATATTAATTATTAATCTTAGCGTTTTTCTTGTCCTTGGGATACTAAGAAAAAGAAATTGTCGCAAGATAAACAAAAGTAAGTAAAAAATGTCAAATTATGAATTATAGCCTTAGCTATTTGATGACAAAGTTTCGATAGTCTTGACGACTAATGTCAAACGTTCAAATCTTATTTGCGGCAATTTTTTGTTGCACATAACTTTGTTTTTGGTTTTATAATTATTGATGCTATTAATACGGAAGCTTTAAAATCTTTACAACCATTGTTGCTTTCTTCATATCATTCGAATGTGGAATAGTCAAGTTTGCATTTGATTGCATCGGTTATCAATACTTTGAATTTTCATTGTTAACTCAAGATTCACTAATATAATATTAATTAACAATGTAAATAATACATTTTTTTGCCACTGGTTTGGTGATGGGAAACTAAAACACTAAATAACGATCAGTGCTGAGTCGAAAAGGGCCTAATGCGAAGTGGCACCTGGTATCAATAAAAAAAATAGTAAATAAATATACACACACAACAAGTTACACAAATTGAGTTTAACCTCAAAGTAACCAAATTATATGCTTGTGTTATGGATGTTAGTCAATGATTCTTATTCATAGAAATACTTTAAATAGATACCAGAAAAAGTAATAAATATCCAGACATGGTAATGCAGGCATCTAATTCTTCATCACACAAATGCCTGCACCCGTCAGGAAGCGAACCAGAGCCTCGCTGGTGGTCGATGGGTGGAGCTAGGTGTATATACTGCTAGCCTTATACATGTGTATAGCACATACGTTCAGAATAATTCTACACGGAAAAATTGAAACGCAAATTTGAACGTAGCAAATCCGAACAAATCTTTTGACCTACAACGTACGTCAGTATTTTTGACATGACAATGTCTTATAATTCGATGGAGCTGGCTGCTCGCACCAAAAAACATGACTCATGCTGCGTTACCTCGCTCTGAGGCGTGCCATTTAAGGCTTGAAGTGCAAGCGAGAGCGCGGAACGAGTGACAAAAAGCCACAATCAGCCTCCGTTCTTATGACGTTGTCACGTTGAAGTATCGTCAGTAAACCGACTTTACAGGCAACCGCTTTGTTAAGAAAATGGAATGGCGAAGTTTCTTATCGATTTTCCGAACGTATGTGACGAATGTTATACAGAGAAACGTCAATTATTAATTTTCCTATTGATTAGACCTGAACTGGAGCCTATTGCAAAAGTTTACCGACTTCTATCAAAATCTCACAATGAGTACCAAGTTATGGTGGCAGGAATCGATATAATTTGTCCGGACGAGTCATCATCTATTGTTCCAGGGCAATTTATTGAGCCTTACGCCAAATAGTTTAAGTTTGAAGAGTCGCATAGTGGTATAGCTCTTATAAACTTTTGGTGCGGTACTGGATCTAAAAAAATCGTATATTCAATTCTGGGACTGTGGTTGTTAATTATTTCATTAAATGCAATAATAGTTTAAAGCACAGATGAGGTTTTAATTATTCATAATTGGCTATGTTCTTCAGGAAACTGTGGAATAAAAAAAATCTAGTAAATTAATACATGCCATAATCTTGAAGTTAGAAACATAATATATTAAAATCCAAAACTGTTCCATGATTATATTAAAGAAATGTTTGATCTTCTCTAGAATCGAATTTAAGTCGTGGTGGCGTTAAGCGCATACGCTATTTAATGAGGCGAGGCGGAATTATTTCGTGACTGATTTTCTTTTAATGACTGTTCTAACTTTCTCGAACATTATGACAGTACTTTTATGGTAGTTGGCAATGTGTCGCTATAATACCTGTTGTAGTGCGAATGTCCACGGCAACTAGTTTAGTTAACCTAGGTTTTACACATTCAAATCAACGAGTCGCAATGTGTAAATTAGTGTTAATATGCTTCCGACTAAACGCAAGTACTGTTTAAGTAATTCTTGTTCTTAAAAATGACGTACTTATATGACATTCATTTTCGTTTGTATTCGAAAGTAAACACAGTGACTGTTAATAATCATTTTCAATAAATTTTAATCCGTGGCTTCGCTTTCGTCCCTGTATGAAGTATTTTTGCCTCTACAATTCGTTCAAAAATAGTAAAATCAAAGTCAAAATAATAAATAAAGTTTTTAAATCTCGTCTAATCAGTCTACCTCTGGACGTTATCACTTCAAAAATTACACGTTAAAATAAAAAAGGTTTGTCGGATACAACATTTAATGAAAATATAATGTTTTGGTATTCATCCCTAACACACACGGACATTTTACGGAGACACGGGATTTATATGAACACAAAATGCGCCATGAATAGATCGAGAGAGAGGCGCGGGTGGAGGCGGCGGTGGCAGCGGGGAGCGGTGGAGCGGCAGCGGGGAGCGGTGGAGCGAGCGCGGGGGCCGCGGCGGCTCGGAGGAGGGGCGGGGGGGCCCCGGCGACTGGGGCCGCGCCGGCCGCTCGGGGGCCCCCGCCGCCGCACGCCCGCCGCCCCGCCGGAACTTCGACGACATGCCGCCCGCCAGAGCCGGTCAGTCCGCAGTCCCCATGACTGCTTTTTTTTTCACAGATTTTGTTCAATTGTAAAACCAAAGTGTGCGTTACTACGGCTAAAATAAGTAAACGTAAAAAAGTTGTTACAAGATGCTTCTGCTTCTGATTTCTGAACTTCAAACATTTTTTTGTGTTCTTTGTATTTGTTGTGGAAAAAACTAATCCCTAGGTTGCTTGTCCAATTGTAACTAATTTCTAGTCCAACTTTAAATCTGAATTGAGTTCCATCAAAGTCCGTGTAAGAGATATATTGCGCGTTTGAACTAATTGACTAATTGTTGGTCTAAATAGTCCGCATGATCGCAACCTACCACTTCTATTCTATATAATCTACTTATATTTTAAATATGGAATTATAAACTTACAAGCTCTTTGAATGAATTTTCTTCTTTTTTTAACCCTTGCGGAAAAAGAAGGTGTTATATGTGTGTCGCGTCTGTGTGTGGCATTAAAACTTTTAAACGATTGGACCAATTGCGATGCGGAGTTTTTGTTATTTTTGCTGACTTAATCGAGAAGGTCCTTAGCTATCGACTTATTTATTTAATTTAGGATTTACCGGGAGATATTGAAAATTGATATTTTTTTTTATTTTATAGGATGAAATATATCTTACAGTTTAATTATAGTTTACGTGATACACATTGCCTATGGAAATTAAAGATTTAAAATGTGCTTTCCCAACTTAAAGCTGGAAAATAGTCTCATGCGAAAGTGAGTCAACCTACTCTATGCAACAAGTATTCAATTTATGACTTTAGTTATAGTTTACGCGATGGTTCCAATTTGAACAAGTCGTTGCAAATCTATTACCTTGTCTGTGTGAAGTAATCAATTTGCTTCGTACTAGTTTATATCATACATCTTAAATTAGACTGCTAAACTTCTTAAATAAATTTACCAGCCATCTTACCCTTACAAAGACAGTATTGGAAACACTGACGTTATGAAGACACCAAGCAAGACGGTGATTCTGGTCGAGGCATTTCAGCATTCTACCATCAAGTTTAACTAATGGCAGTATTAAAATAATTTATAATTTAATTTACTAAAGCCTGTTCCAAACGTAAAAAAAATCACCGCCCTAAACTATTGTTAGCGCGGAACGAAACCTAATGCCTTGATTTTCATACAAATGTTACTTTAATGTAATAATTTACGCATTTAACGCGGTTCGTGGTAAAAGGCGAGGTGAGCGTCGTGGTCATCCTCGTTTTTACGACGATATAAATCTGAACGATCTGACATAGGGCGGGGCTCTTATTCCGTTGTTAGTTCTGATTCTTAGCTGACATGTCGTGTCTATAATCTACTTATCTTACGAATTTTATGTTTATAAGTCCAATAGTTATCGAAGTTTCATGATCAACGTAAGATTATTTTTTTCGCTTATGTATTTTAGATGAAATTTATAGGAATATGGAAGGAAATTACTGTACGTCAAACCCTAAATATGTAAAAAAAAATACTTCCGACTTTTTTAAAGTATTTCAAAATAGTAGATTAGCGCTGTTTTGCTCTCAAAGGTTAATGGAATTTTTTTTTTGCGCTTGGAAGTCTGTTCCACCATCGATTATTTCACCAGGCCGTAATGGGTTCGTTATATCCTTACGCGTTAAAAAACGTGTAATTGATTTTCCACAGACACAACAGGCAGACCGAAGTTAGTACTCGAGCCCAGGACGGTTAAAGAGCCAGTAAACTCATTGGCGGCGACAAGCCAGGCTTCCTCAATATTCGGCGGCGCGAAGCCTCGAGAAGAGAACCTCAAAGAGTCGTCGGGCGAGTAAGGTCGCCCCGACCCTCCACCACCTCCCCCCTTCTCCTGTGTGTACATGTATCGTCCCGAAACCCACTACCTATACTATTAAGTATTTCCAAAATAACAAAATACAAAAAATTGTAAATGGTTCGAGTGTTTTGTTAGGTTGTGAGGTTGTAAATCATTTTTATCGTATATGTATTTTGTTTATATTATGTGTATAATGGCTTAATTTTTTACGCCACATGTTTTCATTTTGAGTGGAACAATGAGCATTTTGTCTAAATTAAGTGTTTCAGTTATATCTTCGTTATTGTTTGGGGCTTGTGTGTATGATCGTAGCTTGCATAATACATTATTTTTGCAATTAAACAAAAAATGATTTTTCTCAATTGTGTCGTTTCACTCTTGACATTTTTTTTCATTTGTAGCAATGTTGATTGCTTGTTTTTCAGATTATAATAGATTGTATTTTATTTTTTGGTCAATTTGATAGTTGTTTAAATGTAATCAATAAATAATCACTAAGCAATTTACGAATTCGTATGTTAGTGATTATGTTGTCATTTGTAAATTTAAACTTCCACGTAAATGGATTTCTATTACTGTATTAGATATTGTGTAACTGTGTTATATAAATCATCGTAAGTTACGTGGCATTAAAAAAATCGCAAAATTGTAACAAACCATAGAAAAATTAATAAAAAGTGAACACTTTGTAATTGTGAATGTTATTTATTACGATAAAAGAATTTTTTGACGGGGATTACGTGGAATGCAAAAACAAAAATTAAGAAACACAGACCACAGCAGCTGAGTTAATGAATTAAAAAAGTGTCAAAACTTGTCTCATAGATAAACTGACAGTATCAAAAAGAAACGCTGAAAATAGTTTAACAGCACAACATACAGGACTAGAAATGAAATGAGATATATATCAATCACACATGAAATGCTCAAGTATTTTTTCACATCAACCACAATATTATTTTTATGGATGCTGCTTCTATTCGAAGATCTGAACGTACATCGACATACACCGAGCTGATAATAAAATTAAACATATGTTATTATAAATTTAGTGTATTATAAATCATATTAAAAATGGGTTGCTTAAAAAACCCTACACAGAATATTTTTCATGATTCCAATTTTCTGCAGGCGAACTTATAACCTGTTCGTAGTAAAACAGTCCATAAGTCGATTTTTTTTCTACTATCCAGTCAAGTTAAGGTTAGCATTTGGACGGGCCGGTACGGGACGCATCGCAACATTACGTTGCACCGCTTGCATACATTTTGTATGGAGCAACGCCCACTCTGACGGAACGGATTTCCGCTCGGCACCCCGCGCGCATTCCCCAATTCGGCCTAGAGCGACCAAAGATCACGATATCACTATTAAGAATAGAGCACTTAAAGCATTTTAACGCTAAAGTTTCGTATGACAACTACTAGAGGCGCCACTTTTAACGTCGAGTCGCCTCTCTATTTTTTTGCTCTTTAAGCAACAGAAATCCGCGATTCATGCGGCCCGGCCCGCCTCAGTGTGCTTTGCAATACGATGCGGGGGCGCATCCGCAACCCGACACGCTCCGCCTCGTCAACACTGGGCGTTATCCCTAAAAGCAACACACCGGCAGCTAACTTCTGCATAACGTAAGGATAATTTTTTCTTATTTTGCAACAATTGATGAAATATTTCGTCAAGGGTTTTTTAGGCAACTCCTTTATAATATATTTTCAAATATACTAAATTGATTATAAAATATTTTTATGTTATCGGCTCGGTTAAGGTCGATTAAAGTTCGGATCTTAGACCATATTGGTTTAATACTCAAACCTAAATTATGCTTCTTGTATGCCTTGCTGTTCTGTGGTTGGATTGTAAGAGTGAATCTGCAACTATACATCTCTTTAGTTGATAAGTAGATAACTAAAAATTAAGTGATTTAATTTTACTTGAATAACAACACTAGGGAGGCACACACCCAGCATTTTTTAGTATTGCATTTAGGAAAACAGTGCGTTGTATTATGTCACATTTCTCATAGTATTGGAAAACTAACACACTGGCGGATTCCATACTGGTAAGAAATACACGTCACCTTTAGATAGTATCTAATTTTATTGAAACACTACTAATGCTGGTAAAACTGAGCTGGTCTGATGGTGGAGCTCTAAGATAGAAGACGACACTCTGGAATGGTTGCTGGTAAACCCATCGAGTTGGGACTCATTCGATTCGCCGTAACGAGATTTGTTCATATTTTCTAATGACGAGGACTTAATGATTTAACTGGAAGGTATTGAATCAGGCGTTACTTTGCGTAAATCCATTATAATAGACTAGCTGCCCGAAAAAAAAACCCGAAAAATCCGAATATTATAAATGTGAAAGTTCTTTTTTCTTTTTCTATCTTTAGGTTTTGGCCTTCACGTTAGTATTTAGCCAGTAGTCAAGTAGTAATTTGCATCAAATTTTATATCAATTGAAATTTATTTTAATTAGTCATCAGTCGTAAGTCATCAGTAAGTCATGTCAGGCTCTTGGGTAAAACGGTGGCCTTTTTACACAAGCTCATGTAATGAGTTTTGGCGGCAACGAGGAAATATACGATACGCTAATTTC
>NJDC01004300.1:38144-55788 GCA_002245475.1 Calephelis virginiensis
TGATTTAACTGGAAGGTATTGAATCAGGCGATACTTTGCGTAAATCCATTATAATAGACTAGCTGCCCGTCCTCGCTTCGCTTCGGTTATTCAAGAAATAAACTCCTAATATTATAAATGCGAAAGTTTGTGAGTAGTACTGCATTGTCGCGCATGTCTGCTACGCTTCAACGATATTTAATTTTGCGCCCAGAGATTTTAACTTTTTGATAACTCATTAGTTGTTATTTTTTTTTTCTGATAGTGTAAAAGGAAATTTTGATATAAATTACACGCATAACGTATCTAACATATGTATTTGATTAAAGGTTAATACTGTTTTGTTAAAAATATGTTTTAAAGTAACCATTCATTTTACTGTTTTAAGTAAACGCAAAAAACGGTTATTGTGGGTTATTCTTTAAAGATAGACATACCACCGCTTACTTTTTTTGAGATCTATCGAAGAGAAAAAAACCCACCATACATTGTTATGTTAAAACTCAAAAGGGTTTGGCAGCGATTTCGAGGAAAGCTCCCGATCGGCTTATTTTTTGCCGACATATTGAACTAATATCGTTGTAAAATAGTAGGTTTGTACAAAACAAAAACTTACTATACACTAAAACCTACCTGAAGAATTGAAAACCGAATGAAAATCCGTTCATTACCTTCGAGTAAATCGCGAACAGACAGACAGACAGACGCAGCGGGGACTTTGTTTTATAATATGTATTGATGTAAAATAAGCCTTTGTTTTGCTAATTAATTTTACTAGCAAAATACAGCACTATTTTACATCTGGAAGGTCGCTAATGGATCAAAGTTTGAAAGTTACAGTATTCTATTTCATAATCTTTACAGCTCATTAAATGCACAAATTTGGAAACTGTAGTGATTGAGATAGTTCTTATTTATGGAGATCTATTCAGGTGGTGATGAACTTGTTTGTAAATATCGTAATGGATATTGGTCGCATTATCGGTATTTATTTCACATTTAAACGTATGTGAAACCTTACAGTTAAAACACTAACGAACCTAAATGGCGGCGTTCATCACATTCCATCAGGTCAGGGACCAACTTGCTTTTTTGCCTCTCGTATAAAAAAAATCTAACTAGTACTAGCTAGCGAGTAGTTACTCATCCGAGCTGGCCTGATGATGGAACTCGAAGGTTGAAGACGTAGGCAACCCCGAAACATCTGCTGGTAAACCCATCGAGTTTGGACTCGTCCTAACTATACTTCTTTATATTTTCTGATGAGGAGGACTTTAAGCCAAGGATCTGATGACTGATGAAAGAACTGGGAGGTGGTTAATGGATCATACTTTAAAAGTTATGTATAATACCATTTCGCTCAGTATTCCGTTTTGTAATCGTCGCAGTTTACCTAACTAAAGCACATAAAAAAGAGGTGTTGTCAGTTAGATTTAAGTTTGTGGGTGTGTCTGTGAGTTGCATCGTAACTTTTGGACGGAAGGACAGATTCAGATACGGATTTTCGTAATTATGATGTGTTGTTTCAATCTCCGACGCAAAATGAGGAGTTTTATTCCCCCGAAAACTCGTTACAAGTTTGACATGTCCGCACACATGCGCGTGTGAGTCACATGTTTGTATATATGACTGTGGCATCAAAACTTTTGAATGGATAGACCTATTTCGATGCAATGAGTATCTGTATCAAAGCTGACGTGATTGAGATGGTTTTTTGGCTTCATTACATAACGGTTTTGTCAGTAGTTAATTCATAATTTTTAAATTTAATTGTAGGTTTAAATTTACTTAAGGTGTAAACCAGGCATAACTGTTATACTAATTACATTGTGGAGGCAGAAATGGGTAAGGGTGGTGTATCCCTAACCTGGGCAAGTTGCTGCACAACACTCCACCTCCATTTGCTCATTTGACTTACGAGCTGCCAGTCAGAGAGGCAGATGTTTTATTCTATATGGACTAACAAAGGTAAACATTATTTTATGAAAGTGCAAATAACTGTTCTAATGTGAGAAGAATTCAACTTAGGCACCCACAAAAAAATTGTTTGCAACAACTAACTAAGCTGTAAGCTGTGTGTAAGCTTTCTAACAAGAGGTCTAGCATTTCAGCCTCAGGTTTGCAACTTGTGCAACTATGTGCTGTGCTGTTATCAACATGAAGTCTTACATTATAAAAATGTTTTATAATTTCCACAGATTTTTATTGACATTGACAGTACAAAAACTGTGTAATTCTTAACTATTATATATTATATTTATTTATATTAATTTATATTGTCTTATCACAGTTCATTCATTTTTGTTATAATTCGTGGGCAGCATACAATTTTTTAAGCTGCCCAGATATTAGTTAACCCACTTAAAATACATGAAAAGTGTGTTTTTTTAAGTGCATATGTATTTGAAGAGATATTCAATATGTTGTCGATACATAAAAAATAATAACACTTGTTGAGACAACTTTCCACAATATCTTTACACATGTTACTGTTACCTGCAGTTCTTTTTTTAGGATATGAAGAATGCTTTTGTCTGTTAGCAAATTCATGCAAGTTTTGAACTTTGACTTTTCTACAGAATGTAGTTGAAAAATGGAAGTAAAGATAATTGTCATACATTCTATCTCCAGGTATAAGCATTGTCTTTGTTTTTAATAACAAAAACATACAAGTATCTATTTTAAAGAAAGAAACAGAAGACGGGGTCAAATTTCAGTTACTTAAAAGTACAATTTCAGTGTATTTTTTTAAACAATATAAAAGTTATCTGTATGTAAGCTTCAAAGAGTTTTGTTTATGGTTTTTTTCAACCTTTTATATTTTCTAATTCACAGTCACATTCCTTGCTTGCCAGGCTTGCTAGTGTTTCTGCACTTGCATAGTTTTAGGTACTGAATTTCGATAGAGTAATAAGTTACTGTTATATTTCCAGGTCATCATCTGGGTCCTCCTCATCCCAATCATCTACAGCATCAGGCTCATAATACACTTTACTTTGTCCTTCATTAATTTTACTCATATAAGGCAATTGAAGCTTATATTTTTCTAATTGTTGAGTTTGATCAGTTTCTATCTTAAATGTTGTGAGAGAGTTTGGTGAAACTGTTGGTGGTTCTTGAGTTTTCGTTTCTATCTTTGTTTCGGGTTTTAAAGTTAATGTGTTGGTAATATTATCATATGTTAATATTTCTTCTGTCTTAGTAAATTTACCTCCTTTTTTGATTTGAATGAATACCTTTCGAGAATTACTATGATCATATGTAATTGTAGCATTAGATATATGGTTTAAATTAGCTTGTACTTTAGATGTAGGTAAGAGGCAATCTCTGTGCAACACAATGATTATTTTCATAACGTTTTGATCATTTTGCAATTGTCTAAGGTAGTTCAGACATTTACTCCATCCAAGAGTTAATATCATTTGATTAATAGAATCTATAAACCAGAGAGATTTGCTATGATATTGCTCATAAAAGTATTTATTACCTTCAATACACTCGTTTGTAGTTTGTAGCAGACTGTTAAAAACTTTCTTCCAAACACCAATTGGTTGCTCAAAGTTTAAAATATATAACGGAAGATGTTTTACATTTTGTACCAATTGAAGAATAAGAGGCACACTATTTTTTTCACAATCCTCTTCAATTAATATTGTGCGAGAAGAATTTAATTTGAATGTCATTTTTGATCAAATATAATTCACTATAATAAGTTTTATTTTTGAGCTTCAATAATTAGCTCAGAGTGAAGATACTCTATTTTTGAGCTTCAATAATTATGATAATCCAGCGGAGTTATTTACGTAAGCGTTATTGTTTTCACTGTTTTTCCTACTCTAAAATTATATTTAGAGCGTAGGTCGAGATGTTTAATTTAGTAATTACAATTTTAATGTCTTTGATTTTAATAAAGGCTTTAGAGTTTAGGTTATGTGCAGTTAGATCATGTTGAGTCTTCAGTCTTCACTCTTCACTCTTCTGTCTTTGTATGTGTGGTTATGGGCGATGTCAAAAATCGTGTCAAAATTCATCAATCAGCATTTCATTTGACTTTCTACGTCAAAAACCATAGACTCAAAAAGAAACAGCTGATCAAACGACAGCTATTTAGGTCTGTCACATATCTACGGATTTCCATTTCGGAATGTGTAGCGAAATTTCGAAACAAAATTTTGCACACACAAATTCGTTAAGAAAAATATCCGAATGTATGTAGTAGCTTGGACTTGGATGAAAAACAAAATATGAAGCATACATTCAGATTTTTTGTGGTCTTAAATTTCGAAAAAAAATTTGGAAAAATGGACCTGACACATAAGTCAGCAATTTTTCCGTATGGAATTCGAGTGATTATTATGGGACGTCATTTTGTTTCAAAATTTTAGACCTTATAGGCGGATCTGACACATTTACGTCCTCTACATACAAGCGAAATTGTTTTTTGGGATCCCTTTTCGAAATATCGCACGCAGCGAATTAATTCAAACCAATGGACGTGCCGCATGCGATTAAAATTTTCCCCATGAAACTTCTCCTTTTCGCAATTTCGCAGGCCGTAAATTAGTTACCACCAAAAGACAAAGTCATTCCAACCGCAACTCTACCATAGATTTTGTATGTATCGCATCAACCCGATGTATGCAACACGTGTATCCAACGTAGAGTTTCTCGAATTGTCAATGACTGGGCAATTAATTACCAATCGGCTTTATTATCTGGCGTTGTGTAGAGAGGTTGCTTCTGTCAAAACTTTCTACCGCAATTATCTTAGGAAATGCTCGGAAGAGTTGATTGGTTCAATTCCAGGTCGGTGGACTATTAGTGTTCTTTGGATTCCAGCCACAGAGTTTTACATTCGGATATAGCGTTAAAGTTACAGTTTCTACATATGCCTATCAACTTAATGCATAGCTGTTCAATCGTACAATTCAGAAAACATTTTCACATTTATATCTATGTGCAACCAGTTACCAAGAGCGTTATTTCCAAACAGATACGACATAGGAACCTTTAAGAAAAAGGCGTACTCATTTTTCAAAGCTCAGCAACGCATCTGTACTACTCTTAGGGTTGAGAATGTCCTTGTATGGCGGTGGTCACTTACCATCAGGTTGACCCACTTACTCGTTTTCCTCCTTGTAAAAAATCGCCTCTATGATCCCTATGGACCTTAGCTTGATCCTCACTTCGGGCAACAGAAAGAAAATGTGTTTTTCCATTTTTTTTAAAAAGTAATCGTTTTCTCGGCTAGTACGTGTGGGCCCTGTTTGTATCCCTGTCAACCTCTTCAAGGATACGGGCTGAAGATACTGTTTTTCTAAATTAAGAAAAGTGAAGTAGCGGCTTAACAAACTTCTCGGCAACAATAATATCATTAATTATTGTATTAAGTTTATATTATGAGTAGTGTTTAAGCTTTTCCGCAGCAGTGGGCGCTATCCGTTTGGAGTATAATTTTTTGGGAATTGAATGGGAACTGGCTACTGACAGACGACAGTGGCTGTCATTTGTCAATATTATTGTGTCTAATGTTTACCTATGGTGCTTCCAACTTTCTCAAAAACGTGACTTAAATTTAATTAATGTGTTTTTAAATGGTTTATAAGCATTGACGTAATGTGAAAAAATCAACAGAAAAATCTTAAGTTACGTAACACATATTATACATAGATAGCAATAGAATGAATAGTACCCAAAAACACTACGAAAAAAATTGCGTGTTTTGTCTATATAGATACAGCTCAATGTAAGATTTTTAGTTTGAAGAAATTTAATAAAGGAAACAAATAAAGTTGCTTGTTGTAAGAGCATTTATAGTTTTAAAAAGGTTTGCTTCGTGTTCTTATTTTCTTTCTGCTTTCTAAATAATGTTAAATCCAATGTCAGTTAATATAGTGTTTAAAAGATTAGTAAGCTATGTTCCGGCATATAGACCTCCGGCCGTGGAGGATATCGAGAAACTTCGCGTATTTGTTTTACAGCACAATAATATCCTTGTTCTAACTGGAGCTGGAATATCAACAGAATCTGGTAAGTATAGGAACATAATTTAATCAAATTTTTTATAGCTCTTGAAACTTATTAATGGGCAAAATGATAGACAATAAAGCATTTCGATTCCCAACATTTAAAATTGTAATATTATAATAAGTTCTTAACAAAAAATGTATTTTTGTGACAAACTTTTAATTGTAAGATCTATTTCCAGCAGAAGACTTGAGAAGTTCTATTCAAGATGTATTAAATAACCGTAAATACTAGAATAATGTTGGGAACACCTAAGTATTATGCTTACCTTGTTGTTCCATCAGCTCCATGTCATGTTCATTTTGCATTGACATCTGATTTATTTCTGCATGCAACAGTTCGCCTTAATCATTAACAGGAAATTAAATCTAAATCAACCCAATATTAGACCTGGACAAACATACATTGCAAGTTAAAAAAAGTTTGTAAAAAATAAGGATAACTTTTTCATAATTTAGAATCCTACATACAAAGAACAAGAGTATCAATCATAACAAAATTATAACCACTTTGCAACATTCAACCATAAGCCTTATTTCTATAAACCTTGACAAAAAAAACTTGTCTATGAAAGTAATAAAATTTTTAAAGTTGTGTTTCGTATTTAATATAAACTGTTTTTAATTATTTTAGGAATACCAGACTATAGATCTGAAGGTGTCGGCTTATATGCACGCACTAATCATAAACCGATGCAGTATCAAGAATTTGTAAAATATCCAAAATTAAGGCAGAGATATTGGGCTAGGAATTTTATAGGATGGCCAAGATTTAGCTCTTACCAACCTAATAGTAATCACTATGCTATAAGTGAATTAGAAAAGGTACTTAAAGATTTTTATTGTTAATATTGTAGAAGATCTTAGTGCTTAGAGCCATTAATTTTCTGTCTTGTTTTAACACATTTATTTCCAGAAAAAGTATCTATCTAAGTGAAAAAAACTGTAGATTAGTTTGTACACATTTTTATAGACATTTAATTATTTCCCCAGCATTTGTTGATTAAAGGCAGTACAAATTATTATATCCTCACTAATTTGACACACCTAAATTGTATTTCATTGAAAAATAGTAGCATATACCTAAAATAATCGCCTCTGTGGTCTAGCGGTCCGGGTGTTGGACTTGACTGCATGAGGTCCTGGGTTTGAATCCCCGGTCGGCCAACAAAAAGAAAATTGGATTTTTCCAATTTTCTAATAAAAAAAATGTTGGTCGGGATTGGAAATGTGCCCGGTTGGCGATAGGCGTGCCACCTATCACATTGTGGGACTTAGTGTCTTCGGCTAGTCGTGGGTGCCTTGGTTGTACCTCTGCCTACCTCTTCGGGGATCTGGGCGTGAAGATACTTTACTTTACACCTAAAATGAATTTAAACAATGTAAACAAAATGAAAAATATACAATGTACATTAAAATTGGCATCATAGAGTATCATTCTATAATTTCTATCTCTATTATTATATAATTATTGCTACTAGATACTATTACTTAACATATTGTAGCTTAAGTTCTAACACCGCATATGTGAAAATACACAACTGTTTCAAGTTTCAACTAAGTGTAATTTAACATAAGATCCTAATTGGAACAATTAAGAAATGGTAAGAAATACTTCTTTGATATTTAAAGCAATACGACTTGAGATTCCCTATCAAATGATATCTGTAATATATTTTGGTCAAAAAATGACTTCTACCATGTCCGAACTTAAGCGAGAATATACTACTTTGTAGCTCAAAATTGACATTCATGATAATTTTAGCAAAATTAATTTTGAAATTTACTGTGCTTGTGAATAATTATGTGTGGATTTCTCATCAGTATAATAAAAAGTATATGTTTTTATATTTTAGTCTGGAAAAGTAGCAGCAGTGGTGACTCAAAATGTTGATCGATTACACCAAAAAGCTGGCTCCAAGAATGTGATTGAATTACATGGAAGTGGATATTTAGTAAAATGCTTAAATTGTCCTTATGAAATAAGTAGACATGATTTACAAAAAATAATACTTAAAGATAATCCAGATTTACGCAGTAATTTTGATATGATTAGGCCTGATGGAGATGTCGAGTTACCTGAGGTATGGTGCCTGTTGAAATTTTTATCACTTTTGCAAATAAAGAAATTCATTCTAAATGTCGGTATATGTAAAAAAAGTGTTGATGTTAAAATGGGAAAGGGCATTCTCCGCTGGTTCGGACATGTAGAAATGAAATGAAATTTATTTATTTGCGGAATATGTGTGTTTAAAAGTTGTTACAGAATACTTATTGAAAGAATGACAGATGAAAGATTAGCAAAAATACAATGCGAATGTACCCACCATTGTATGAAAAGATAATGAATGTGAAGAAACCAGGCATGTCGGCCAGTATTGTGAGGTTTGCACTCAATTCTCTCTGCCTACCTCGTAAGGGACTTGGTGTGAAATTGTGTACGAATGTATGATTGGGTTAGGCTAGTTTTCAATGACAATCCAATAAATCAAATTTTAGAAATATAAATGGGTATTATTTTAACTTAACAGGATAAGTTCAGGTCTGAATAATTCTGAACTCTATTCTGTACGACATATTGGAGATAAGTTGATTAGACAGATATAACAGAGCCTGTATATGAAAAACCTAGCCAAGTCAATTTACATGTTCTTGTAACAAATAATTTAGGGTTTCCTACATTGAATGAGGCTGGAAGGCGTGCCGTTCGACAGCCGACATACCTAGAGATTGTCCACTCTGACTTCCTGGGAACAGTAATGCTTGATTGTACCTAAACTTAATACTATAACCTCAACTACGAAGTGACATCCCCTCTTAATAATAAGATCGATTAGACTAATTACAAAAGAAAATAGTATTAATTTTCAAATTTGTTTCAGGAAGAAGTTAAGAGGTTCCACACCCCACTTTGTCCAAAATGTAGTGGCCCTCTTAAACCTGATATTGTATTTTTTGGCGATAATGTACCAGTGCGGAGGGTTGAACATGTCAGAAGCGAAGTTTCAAGAAGCGATGCAGTTTTTGTTTTGGGTTCAAGTTTGACAGTATATTCTAGTTATAGAATCATTTTACAAGCCAAAGAGGAGAAAAAACCTGTGGCAATATTAAATATAGGCCCGACAAGGGCAGACAATATGGCCGATTTAAAAATTTCAACAAAATGTGGAGATATAATTACAGATTTATGTAATTCTGTTTTATAAAAAACTAGCGGCCCATCCCAGCTTCACAGGTGGACAAATATAAAGATTATTGCCAGGCATACCAGGCAAACAAAATTGAATGAACATGTCGGTTTTTTATCTCCTTATTGAGATCACCAATTTTTAATTAATTAATAATCATAACTTTCAAAAATATACTAATTTACATTTTTTATGTTTAATATATGGCGCAAGGGTTTACAATAAACAACGTTACGAGTTTTTTTTCGTTAATAAGACCAGATTACTATTATTATTTTTTTGTAATTCAATTAGTAAATAGCTATTGACAGTAATAAAAAATATGTATGAAATTCTATTCATTAATTATTTACATATAATGTAAATGATTTTTTTACGTAAGCAAATTTACTAGTTTTCTTGTAGTAACTGTTTTCTAGTCTTTAGTTTAAGCGCAGTAAAACTGCAAAAAAGGATTCCAACTATTTCATAACAAATTGTCGCAATTTGATAAGTAGTTCTTTTTTCGAAAGATAGCTTATGATGATGGTTGTACATAAATTTTATCATTTTCCGACTAGAGGTTTATGAGTTATATTTAATGATGCATAAATATTTGTTTATATGTTGACTTCGCGAACTCGTAACCTCAGAACCATTACCTACTTTTTCAAAAATGAATCATAAAAATCGGTTCGTTATTGATCGCGAATCGCGTAACAAATATACAAAAATATAACACAGTCGAAGAGAGAACCTCCTCGTTTTTGGAGTCTGTCAAAAAATGTTAACTTACCTGAAGTAGGTTTTATTTTTGATAAACCGCACAATTTTTGTTAAATGTTTTCATGATTGTTTTTCAATCTTTATTAAGTTTGAGAATGTTCAATTATTAAAAAAATAAAAAACTATAGATATTAAAATGTTGGCCACTGATTATGTAAGATGATTGTTTATTACAATTAACAGTACACTTATGTAGTGCAGTTCTTTGACGATCTAATGAATTTAGAATAATTTTAACAAGAGATTTTACAATTTAAAAGGCTATCTCTTCTTGAACCTGATATTCTTCAATAAGTTGTACCTTGAATGTTAATGTAGGTTTATTGTCTCATTTACACCAATATGATTTATGTAGTTCTATCCAAATATAAGAGTCTCGATGGCTGTGGCAAGATTTAATACCTCATTAATTATTATAGTTATGTTTTAAGATCTTTGTTATTTTTCAGAATAACATTTGTCCACTAATTGAGAAATATGTAGTTTTTCCTTTACCGTCGACACTAGGTGTTACATTGTATTAAAATATAATAAACACATAAAAATAAGAATACATCAAAACAAAAAATAAAGTATTAATTATAAATAACAATTCTTTCAAGTCATGGAGGCCAGCGGGCTTACTGTTATTAACCCTATAATTTCTAAATTGCGTATTTTTATTATCATTTGCCATACAAACTGATTGTTTTAAAACTAACCATAGCGATTTTGCTTTCACCCATACTGACACAATATACAAATACGCGTTCGCCACAAGTAAAGCCCGTTCGCCTTAAGTGAGTTGCAAGAACTGTAAAAGTTAACAAAATATGAACACTTACGATACGCTTAGTGAATGTTTAAGTATATAATGTGTTTTTATAATTGTCTTGCCAATTAAAAAAAAAATCTAAATAAATAAAAATATACATATACCTTCATTAAAAATGCTTAAGTATTTTTGTTGTGTGTACATATTTTACAGTTTGAATAAAAAATTGAAATGTTTTTGGTTTTCATTTAATTATACATAACATTGTAATAAATTGTTATTTATTACCATCATAAATGTTTCTAAGGTGTCTAGGACACTGTTGTCTCTTATCATCTGGAGAGACGTGTGCCTGATCGCTGTCTTTTGTTATTAAAAAAAATTTAATGAACGAAAATCTTAACTAAATATCATATATTGAAACTGCTAAGTAATAAAAACAACGCAAAGTTGTCCGGAATTGGATAAGTGTATACTTATTAGAGATTAAACTAGGAACCTGTAACCTGTAGTCCACCTGTCTAAATTTGTCGTACGTCGCTAACCAGGGACTAGGATCTAAGTCTCTTGTTTACTGATTAATATATCTTCCAAACTGGGACAAGACCATAGCCAATAATCTCGTTATGGCGCGGGCGTTATAATTATAACTAATCGTTCGCGTAGGTCCATACAAATGTGCATCGCTGCGTACAGTAGTACTATTCAAAATTATGGGCTTCGGCTATATTCGTCAGGCTTCGGAAATCCGAATGTATTTTAGAAAAAAATAAAAGTATATTCACGCCCATATCCTCGAAGAGGTAGGTCGTGGGTGTACAACTAGCCGAAGACAATGTGATAGGTGGCAAGCCTATCGCCAACCTGGCACATTTCCAATCCCAAGCAACATTTTTTTTATTAGAAAATTGGAAAAATCCAATTTTCTTTTTGTTGTCCGACTCTGGATTCGAACCCGGGACCTCAGGTAGTCAACTACAACAACTGAACCGCTAGATTAAGTTATTATTTTTTTAGATTAAGTCAGCTAATTTTAAAATAAAAGTATAAAGCCGAAGCGCATAATTTAAGTAGTATTACTGTACTTATTCAGGATAAAACTAGGAACCTGTAACATGGAAAATTATCAAATTTCTAAACAGTCTTTCTAACGCCGACGAAAAAAGGGGTGTGATGAGTCTGACTTATCAGTGTGTGTTTTTTCTGTGGTATAATTAGAACAGATGGGCCGATTTTGTTGTGGATTGTTTTGCTTGAAAATCGAAGTGATTGACATGGTTCTTAGCTACAATACATGTTGATTTTGTCGGTTCCGTTCGTTCAAAAGTAATGATAAAGAAGTGCAACAATGTTCTATAGCAAATTTAGCTGTATAAATACCGTTGCAATCGACATATAACTTGACAACATCTGTCTCTTTTAACAAATGTTTATATTATGTACGCCGAAAGAGATAACGAAATTTTTGTCTATGCTAATTTTGGCGTCGATTTAAAGTGACGTCATGACAGTTCTCATGTTTGCCAAGAATCCATATTTAGTGTTTAATTTTTATAGTGATGTACTATTACAATTGTCGATATTTTATTTTACGTTCCCAGAAAAGAATATTTGGACAAGATAAGAACGTATACCATTGCCACTGAAAATATCAATCACAGTCTAGCTTAATAAGAATTCTTCCAAATGCTCACGTATAAGTAAAGAAAGTGGGTTGAATGTAATCTGATATATTTTTTTTGTAATGATAATGAATCTTGTAATAAATATAAAGAGTTAACTTATATAAAGAATAAACATATTTGCACGCCACAATGTAAAAAAACATGCTCGCGAAAAGTAAACAAATATTCTTGTGTTTCGTTTAATTACATTTCCCTATTTAGGTACAAGCCAATAAAGTGGCACAAAGTAAGGTGATAGTTGCGATTATTTTCGGTAGGTAAATAATAATTCTTATCCATTTGCCTAAACTTAACTATCAATCGTCACTAAGAGATCATGTATCGATATCGGTACTGTACTTTTTCTGGACAGCCTTATAATGTCAAAATGGCAGCCATGTTTAGTAGCCGTCGCCAGGCTTCTTTCGTAGGTATTTCATGTACTATACTTAGAGGTCAGTGGATGCCACAGACAGACACTCAAATATAGAGCATCCCTCTTTTTACGCCCGGAATTACAAACACCTATACTATATTCGTGTAAATAAACATTTTAAAGTAAATATATTTTACCTAGAACTGAAAAATGTGGGAAATATATAAGATTAAAAGCGCATTACAACGAAAATAAAAAATCAAAATCATCTTTGTTCACTTATATTTAACCATAATTAAATTAAACTTAAATAAACACATTCAAATCGACACTAAAAAGTCTTAGAATCACATTAAAAAAAGTTCCACATAAAAATGGTTTGTCGCTAAAGAATACCAGAATTCGAATTGTCTATGAATTATATTATAAAAAGTAGTCAGCTTGAGGCTTTTTTGAGGGGACACCTCTAGATTCTTGAGGCGCTGCTTCAAATATCGTAAATTCTCTCTGGAGATTTTCATTTAATTCTAGAATCGCGGCCACATTCCCACATCTGAAAGCAAACAAACATTTATAAATTAGGTCTTCCGCTTCTGCTACAAGAGAGCGACGCGACGCAGTCTTGTTTGTTCACAGTCTTATGGTATACAGAACACTAAAATTGAAAATGTTATTTATTACCACAAAACAAAAATCGCAACGAACGAAATCCATCGGTGCAAAGCGTATGATTCCACAGAATATACACAAAGACACGTCAAAGTTAAAACTCCCCTCTGTTTTGTCGGAGTATAAAAAACTAGCTCTTTCCCGTAGTTTCGCTTTGGTATCTATGATATAAATAACGTGACTAGACGTCCGAAATCGTCCATCCGCTTTATCGTCAATCAAATGTTATGCCAGTGACACACACACAGCCACCTCAAACTAATAACTTCCATCTGTTTCTGTCGGAGGTTAAGAAAACTTGCTCTTTTCCGCGACTTCGCTTGTGTCTATAGGCATGTATAACTAACGTGACTAGACGTTCTGTTTTCCAGTTGTCTATCCTGGTATCCTCCGGATGCTAATATTTCTCGTTTTTAAGGAGGATAATTAGTTATAACTTGATCTCATATTCGTAGTGATAGACAGCGTATATTTCATTTATGTGTAGCCGTCTGAATATAATTCGAAACACAATAGGTAAATAAATATATCTTTTATTTACAGTATTTAAAAAGTTCGTGATTAAATAAATACGTAGCAGAGTTATAAATATATCTATAATATAAAAATGAATCGCTAAATTTGTTGGTAAGCGCATAACTTCCGGACGACTGGACCAATTTGGTTAATTCTTTTTGTATTGTGTTAGGTATTGCCCGGATAAGGTTCTTATAAAGAGAGAATTGCATAGAAAATGGGAAAAATAAAATAAAATACAAACTAAACGGGTGGATCGACGTTCGCCGGGTCAGCTAGTATATATATAGCTTATGGTAGCGTGATGTGCTGCAATTTGCCCGGGTAGCAGTCATAATGACACACAGTTCTAGTCTTGAGGGTGGGGTAGCAGGTAGATTTGCACAAAATGCCTAACACTCCGGGCATAGAACAGTGACACACATATCTATGGTGTCTATAGTCCACGGTTATCTCTTACCAGCAGGAGGGTCGTGTGCTTGATCGCTGTCTTACACCATAAAAAATACTTATGGTATGTACAGGTGTTCATTAAACCTGCTAACTAACTAGTTACGCTGTTGTCCCGTTTTGAGACTAAAATAAAATGGTCATATTATAATTTAAATATAATATTATTATAATGTAAAATATAATATTATTATAATGTAAAATATAATATTATTATAATGTAAAATATAATATCAGGATATCTCTCTGTTTATTAATTTTATGAAAAAATGGAATTTATTTAGACATATAGACATCCCTATTATATTCATTAATGTCGTACTCAGTATCGAATGTAGTCAACATTCTGATCTAGTGGTAGATTTTGAAATTACAATAAAGACTCGCAACAAGAACTGCTTGAATCGTCAATATAATATAAACTAGCTTTAGATATTATAATAATATCTTCTAATTCTATTGAATTTCTGTAGAGCATTGACAAACTCAAGTCAATTTATTGTTTTTAAACAAATTGATACATGATAAATTAACAATGGTAGTGGAACACTTTGACGACCAGTTTAACGTTTGTCAAACCTACTTAAACATTTATATTTACATTTTATTAAAAAAAAATCTAGTCATATTTTAATTACATTATTTTTTCGATAATACATTGACATTCAGATCACTATTGTAATGTGACAAATCAGTCATTAGAGTGTGCCGCTACTTTTTAGTCTAGCCGGATACTCAAATAAATTAAAAACTAAAAGGTAGAATTCGTGCAACTCTACTGTGAGGTTTCTTGTCATATTTCTTTCCCGTAACTAGCCATCGAAAGCTATGGAAAAGTCACTTTATTGCTTAATTTCGACGACCTATAAGCCTCTTTGGTCTAGCGGTCCAGCGTCGGACTTTACTTCTTGAGGTACAGGGTTCGATCCCCGGGTCGATAAAAAAAATTAGAAAATGTATATCTTAAATTTTTCAATGGTGTCCAGTTGGCAATAGCTTGCTACCTATCACATTGTGGGACTTAGTGTCTTCGGCTAATCGTGGGTGCCTGGTTGTGCCTCTGCCTACCCCTTCGGGGATATGGACGTGAAGATACTTTACTTTATCTATACACATTTACAGGAACAAATAACACTTACCTATAACAATAATTTGGAGCCGACCACACAGTGAGTACAGTCTCATTAAAGTGCCACTTGTAGCCTTCCATGACAAGCTGGTGCGCTCGGCAGATCATGTCGATATCATTGGAGACATTAAATTGAGCTACCACGTCTGAGCCGAACAGATAGCCAGCGCCACGAGGAGACACACCCCAGCCTTGAGTATCTGTAATTTATACAGATTTATGGTAGCTAATTCAAGGATAGCGCACACTTGGACACACACACTTACATACATTTTGTATGAAGCAACGGAACTATTATTATATTATTATTATAGCCGCTACGATTTTTTCGGCATCCCGCCCGCATTCCCCTATACAGCCTGCAGCCACCAAAGAGGAGAGCAAAACGATGTTAATAATTTGAGTCAAGGGGTAATGATATTTTAAGGCTAACATTTTGTACGACAACTACCAAAGGCACCGTTTCTCATACTTAACGATTTTAAAGTAGAGTAGTCACTCTTTTCTTTTTTTACTTTCCTCTTCGGTACTGAGTAACAACAATCTGCCGATGCGATGCGATCCGGCTTGTGTGAGTGTGCTTTGCAATGCGATCTGTTCCAAGACTCCCCGCCTTGTCAAAGGTGTGCGCTATCCTTGATACTTATTTTTAAAAATATAAATCCGAAAGCATGTTTGTTGATTCATCCTTCTTTCACGTCACAAACGACCGTGTTGGTCCAGGTTCTCTATGTAGGATAGACCATCTGCCTCGCTACCTGGCAGGTGGTAAGAAGTGAGCATAGTTTGCACGGGTCATTACCAACAAGACCACAAGTGGGAGAGTGACATGATCTCTCTGATTATGGGATCAACAGCTGTACCTCGCAGCAATAATGGCAGCGTCATGTTTCGGTCCAAAGGGTACAGTATCCGGCAGATTTGCACAATAGGCCAAACATTCCGGACACAGGACAGCGATGCACCTATTACATTATTGTTGTCGGCCATTACAGGCCACTATTGTCTCTATCCATCATCATATAATATAGTACAATTTTTGTGTGGAAATAGTTATAAGGCTAAAGTGACAGGATTATTTTTATCCTGATACCTAAATGCGTCACAATGAGGTACAGAAAAACAACTGTCCCAATTATTATCAACAGTTTTCCTTATTTTATTTTAAACTAGCTGACCCAACAGACGTTGTTCTGCTATATTTTAATGTGATTTTAGTAAAAAAAATCGGGGTGAGTCACCCTTATCACTTAGGGGTTTGAAAAATAGATGTTGGCCGATTCTCAGACCTACTCAATATGCTCACTAAATTTCATGAGTATCGATGAAGCAGTTTAAGAGAAGTACGGGAACGAACATTGTGACACGAGAATTTTATATATAAGATAGAAAAGGCAAAAGGGCATGAGCATCACTTGTAAATAAGTGATCATCGGGTCTCACGAACCTGACTAATACACTGGACACGAATGAACATGACCTTTGGTTATCATGACCCCCACCCTGATCCTGGCAGGATTTTAGCTAAGTCGAATAGTATGTATAATTAGATTTTGAGTCTGCCTTGAATAACCCACGAGTATGTGACCCTCTGGTTTAAATACTGCATCTATCTCTGAATGTGTTGCTTAATTTTATCTCGTTTTAAAATCATATTTTGAAATATAGGAGCATAAATTCATATTTCAACCACATTTGACAAAAATCTGCAGTTGTAGGAAAAAGATTATAAATTGATGCCGTAGGAGCAAAGTCAAGGTCATAGACACCCATTAATATAGCAAGTCTGTTAGTGAAGCTGAAAAGTTCGACCTGTCGGACTTATATATCTTTCATATTATTTATATTTCATGTCTCTCCTTGTGTACTTGTGTTACCCGAACTGTGTCATATGCATTTTTTTACAGAAGAGGAGGCAAACGAGCAAGTGGGTCACCTGATGGAAAGTGACCACCTCCGCCCACGGACATCCGCAACATCAGGAGTATCACAGATGCGTTGCCGACCTTTAAGGAATCAGTACGCTCTTTTCTTGAATGTTCCTAAGTCATAATCGTTTGGGAATACCGCCCTCGGTAACTGATTCCACAAAGGTGTTATACGGGGTAAAAAATGTCTTCGGAATCGC
>NJDC01004300.1:64192-77395 GCA_002245475.1 Calephelis virginiensis
AGTAGAAATTTGCATTAAATTTGATACCCATTTCAATTAATTTTAATTAGTTATCAGTCATAAGTCGTCAGGAAGTTATGTCAGGCTCTTGGGTAAAGCGGTGGCCTGTTCACTCAAGCTCATGTAATGAGATTTGGCGGCAACGAGGAAATATACGATATGCTAATTTTTTCGTGATTATTTCATTTGTGCACTTTCACTGAACAAAATTGCACAGAATGCCACCAAAATTGACTAATTTCTCTCAATATCAACACAAAATTCAATAATTATGAAAAAACTTCGACCATCTTTTCTCTCGATGGCGCCAAAAGTTCCAGTTGATTGTCAAAAGTTAACTATCGCGCCAAAGAGTTTTTGCGCCATCGTGAATGTAGATGGTCGTAATTTTTTCACAATTATTGAATTTAGTGTAAAACATGAGTAAAATTGGTTAATTTAGGTGGGAATTAGTTTGATTTTGTTCAGTGAAAGTGCACTAATGAAATAATCATGAAGAAATTAGTGTATCGTGAATTTCCTCGCTGCCGCCAAATCTCATAAACGAGCTTGTGTAACGAAACCACCGCTTTACTCAAGACCCAAACAAGACTATGTAAAATAGTAACTAATGACTTAAATAAATAATTAATATGGAAGACATAAATTGAAAATATATAACAAGAAAAAGATTTATTAAAACGGAAGACGTGGCTGTATGGTCACAGATCTTTTGCCTTTCCCCGACTGGGATAAATTGGTGACTATCGCGCCAAATCATAGTTAATGTAATGAAATCAAGGATTTGCTTAATAGTACTCCTAATGGACATTAACAAATGATTCACTAATAATATCTAAAAAATATAGGGTGCAACTTTTATACATATGCATACGACAATTTGTTCAAGTGGGCCACATTATGTCTTGTTGGTCTAATCTCTCAAACGTTGTGCCCATATAGTATAATAATATACCTATGTTGTGCCACAGGGTTATGTCTTGTCACCTCCCGCCACCCCTTATTTACAAATATCGTCACTCCGTACCTGACCACATTTTACATTATTCCATTTGTATGCTTGAAGATTGGAGCAGTTTTTTTGTATCCTAAGCTTAACCTAATTAAGACGCAGATCATCACTATTGATAGCCCCGGGATTATCAATAGGATGATTTGGAGTATACTACACCCGTTAAGTAAAATGGTGCTATTATTCCTTATTGCAACCACGTAAAAAAATTAGGGATTTTTATTGACAAGTAGCTGCCTGTTTCGGCTTCACTCGGATGGTAATTCTTTTGATCATAAATTGAGATGTAAGCTATCCTTTCTTTCAAGTTAGATCAAATTGGACTCGCTGTGCAAAAATTTGATTGAAATAGGTTAAGTTGTTTAGAAATCTTTAATTCAGTATACTTTAGATTATGCCGAAGCTAGCTATGTTAATATCATTGTTAAGCAAGTCAAAACACTCGAGCGCCTACAGAATCTCTATATCAGGATCATATTTTCACATTATCATACCTTCCAAGTACAGGCCGATCTCACTGCTCAGTGTATTGTCTAAAATTCTAGAAAAAGTTGCAAACAGGCGTCTGGTAGATTTTCTAAAAACTAATAACAAAATAGCTCAAATACAGTTTGGATTTAGACAAAACAAGTTAACAGGTGACGCAGTTAGGTGCTTTATCAACGCAATTGTTTCCCAACTTGATGACAAAAAGAGTTGTTTATGTGTGTTCCAAAGTTCAAAGGCATTTGCCACAGTTCCGATACCAATTATTTTGATATGTAAACTTGAAAAATAAAAGACAAGCCATTCGGGATATAACCTTGGCTTGGTTTCGAAGCTATCTGTCCAATAGAAGACAGATTTTTAAAAATCGGTACACTAATAATGATAACGGTAATGAGCTATCAATCAAATTGGAGTTCCGCAAGAAAGCATTCTGTTCTGTTTTTACTATATGCAAATGACCTACCAAATGTACTACCTAACTCAAATATAGTGTGCTATGCCGATGACACAGCTATAATTTTCACAGGTGATAGTTGGAAAACTGCAATGTCTAAAATCAAAATAAAATGTGTAAAATAATGTAAATAAATGGTTACAGAGAAATCTTTTAACTTTAAACTCTCCAAAACTACATTTCTATGTTTTCATAAAACAACTGCTAGCCAACCTCTGTTTGAAGACTCCATCTAAATTCATCGGTGCGATTACATGACCCAAAAAATCTTAATAGAAGCACATGCAACCGTAACAGTATTTAGGTAGTGTCAGAAATTAAGTACTTCCGTTTAAGTCTAGACGAAAACTTTAGTTTCAAAAAGAATTTAAAGTCTCTCATTCAGTGTACGCACAATAATAAGAGTAATGAAAACATTGCATCACGCGGCACCAGTAGAAACCCTGAAGCAGATTTACTACGCCAACTGTCAACTTATCATTACATAGGGGGTTCAGCAGGAGGCACCGCACACTAAATGCATAATAAACAGTGTGCGGTGCCTCTACCGCATTAAAAGTGGCAGACTTTTTGTAATAGCAAATATCCCCCGTGTCGTCTCCTGCTGTTTTAATACTCAAAAACTAAAGTAATTTATAAATCTACTAAGATTTTTACTTTTGTATTTATGTTCTAATAAAATATTACCAATGTACTAAATAATTAAAATTATACTGCACCTACTTAGCAACACTAGTTATTAAATGTCAATGTCACTGCGCCGGAACGAAAATAAAGTTTTTTGATGTGCTAATGTTTTGGATTGAAATAAATATTGTAAACATTTATTAGTGCATTATTTCTGTATCTTTAGTAATCTTAACGTAAGTATAGTGTTAGTGTCCAGCTTCAAATTCTTCAGCAGCAATGGGCAATATACACACCGTCGGTCCAAATGAGGCGCTAATTGTATCAGGTACGATTAATTTTTATTTTATTCCAAAATATTAGAAATGGTGATGTACTTACCTTGTAATTGTAACCTGGTTATTGTAACTTGGAATTTTGCATACATGTCGTGAGTTTGGTGATACTAGAATTTGTAAAAATATAGTTTTTTCATCTTAATAACATTGAGTAACTATTAGGTACAAGAATTATTTGTAGAGTATATTTTACCATCAGGTAAAACACCTTCTGACGCTCGTCTCAATTGGAATAGGCTGATAGACAGGAAATTGTTTAAATATTTATAGTTCATTTTCTTGAAAAGAAACAATATAATTCTCAAATCAGGATAAGTACATAATACTAATTAAGATATGCTGTAGTATGTATACCGTAATTTATTTCTATTTTCATATTCACATTTGGTGAGTAG
Source organism: Calephelis virginiensis (assembly GCA_002245475.1). Classification (NCBI taxonomy): domain Eukaryota; kingdom Metazoa; phylum Arthropoda; class Insecta; order Lepidoptera; family Riodinidae; genus Calephelis; species Calephelis virginiensis. The sequence goes on from NJDC01004300.1 coordinate 67,508, forward strand.
GTAATAAAATTTTACAAAAAACATATTTAAAAAAGATGTAAAATAAGTCTTTATTTTGCTAATTCCGCGTAAGCAGTGTAACCGTTGTGGCAAATAATCCTCCAAACGACACAGAATGTGACAAGCCTAACTGACGTTCCCACCACCCACCTCCGCGACCAGAACACGACTATAGGAAGAGCTCGGGAAACAATATAAATTGTCACGTTCTTTACATGTGACAACCCTACCTAAAGTTCCCACCTCCCACCTCCGCGACCAGATCAAAAATAGAGTCCGAACACGGGAAACAAAACCACTTGTCACGTCCTTCGCCAACTTTGTCGAAGCACTCACCACAGAGAACACCAAATCGCACTCGACGTACGTTTCGCCTCTACACCGAGGCATCAGGAATTCGTGAATTCCTCGAGGATTTCTTCCTATAGTCGTGTTCTGGTCGCGGAGGTGGGTGGTGGGAACGCCAGTTAGGCTTGTCACATTCTGTGTCGTTTGGAGGATTATTTGCCACAACGGTTACACTGCTTACGCGGAATTAGCAAAATAAAGACTTAATTTACATCTTTTATAATGGATTTCCGCAAAGTAACGCCTGATTCAATATAATAAAAAAAACATATTTGTCGACTTACAAATTAAATAGATGTGTCTGCTTATTTACAAAATCATTTGTTTCACACTGATATGTGTGTCTTCTATTTTAGTAAACTAGCTGTTTACCTACTTTGTCAGAGTAAAATATTTTTTTTATACTTGTCATCCCTTGTAAAACATACATACATACATATATAGGGTAGGCAGAGAGTATCGCGTGCCAAACTTCTCGATCTAGACAAACCGGACAGACAAACACACCGGTTTCGGAGACTCTACACAACCCTCGGATAATATTATATAATTGTAAAATATGTATGAGATTTAAAGACTTGAACTCGTCTGGAGCTGAGCATGACAGAGAACAAATACATATTTTAATAATTTGACAGAGTGTGATGTAAACAAGTAGGTAGGACAATGTCAATTGCAGGTAGTTTTTAATGTCTTTTCTTTGGATTGGTTTGAATAGGGGTCAGGAGTATTTCAAATTGGGGTCTAGTACTGTCACGTTAAAGATGTCACAAGTTTTCTAAGAGTTCTTTTTGCAAGGTAGTCCGCTGATAATATTCAGGCTAACTGAAGCTATTTGGATATTATTTGTTTGCTCAAACATGAGGTTTTTGTAGAAAAGATATAGTTTTTACTTATGTTTTTTAATTTAAGTCAAAAATTACCTAACTCTTTATGACCTTACTGTGGAAATTCTGCAAATAGGCTAGTCTTTTTAGTCCTTTTGGACCATTGGCATAGTTGTTAATTATATTAATAGTGATTATTGTATTTATGTCTGTTTTCTGTAACTACAACTAACTAGCTGTCTGTGACTTGTACGCAGTTGAAGTGACTTTTCTAAAACGGAACAACAGATTATCCCATACTAAATGTAATCCTAAATGTTTACCCAGGTTATAAACTACTGCTACATAAAATTTGTATTTTTGCGAAAAAAGTGAGTAGACAAACCTACAAACATTTTAATAACCCTTGCTTTGGGTTATATGCCCTATATACAATACATACAAATCATTGTTATTAAAATATTTACATTGAGTAGTATTAGCCTGTTTTATTATGAAGCATAACTATTAGACATATTTTATGAAAACAACAGCCTAATAACAAATTCCAATGTAATGCACCATTTTTGTGGTGTGTCTAATACACAAATCTGGAGTAAGACTGATAATTGAACTCTTACTTTGTTTTAGTGTGCTTGAAAATAAAATAGTTAAAAAGTAAATTTACACCAAGTTCCATGTTGCTTGTTCATTTCCGCTGCTTTCAGTCCTACCACTGTTGCTGGCGCATGAGTGTGAGCTGATAGTGTGCGGGGAATGACACTAGAATCTGCTACTCTCAGTCTTCATATACCTCTAACTCGCAGTTCAGGATCCACAACTGCTTTGGGGTCACCGTCTGGACCCATTCGGCAAGTTGCAATTTGATGATGTAATGTTATTGTAAGATGTCGTAAAGCACATTCCCAGTAATCATCAGTGTCGAACTCATTAGTCAAACATGACTTATATGTTAGTGCCAAATCTTTGAAAAGTCTCAGTCGATGCAAGAATTGCCGCTATAAATGTTGCCACATCATCAGGGTCATTGAGGTAATTGCCATAAAGCAATGGAAAAGTAAATGGATTCTTTTCTTTTAACTTCAAATATCTGAATAATTTTTGGATGTAATTACTTAGGGAAAACTGATCATGTATCTGTGGCATCAATAGCACCAAATGAGCTATCGATGGTTTCTTTTATTCTCATGCCTACACGAATTGATTTACTGCCTTCTGGACCTCCATCTCATGATATGGAACCTCCTAAATTTATAAGTTCAATGTCTGGCACTGTTGGGTCTGGGTCCTTTGACACTGATGTTTTAATATATCCAATACCTTCAACGCCTCCAGCAGTTGAAAGTGTGCCGACACCAAATTGAAACCAATTTAAAATTTCTTTTAGTTTTGGTATTTTTGACTGAATAATACTGACTGATTCATTTAAAGTAAAAAACAACACCTGGAAATGTAATATGGTCGTAAAGAGTGCGACCTACTGGAAGGTTTTTTATTACTGGAATATCAATCTTGTTTGTTTAGGTGGTGTGCAGGTCCTATCCCAGATAACATCAATAACTGAGGCGATGCTATTGGCCTCGCTGATATTATAACCTCTTTTCTTGCCAAGACTTTTCGCAGCATGTTTTTGTGTGAAAATCGTACACCGTAAGCAGTTTTAGTATCTCGATCAACAAGAACTTTTGTGGCTATTGTTTCTGGCAGAATATGAAGATTTGCTCTGTTTTTGTTTTTATGCAGAAACGCCTTTGCTGCACTATATCGATGTCCGTTTTCGCTTGTTACTTGTAAACGTCCAAATCCTAAAGTTTCTTGTGCGTTGTAATCTACAATTGGACTGCCAAGTATTTCTCCAGCTTTTAAAAACGCGTTGAGAATTGGTGTTCTGAAAAGAAATAATGAATTTGTAAGAATTCTTTATAAAACATCGCTAGTACACTTATATAGTTTACTAGTCGTTCTATCGAACTTTGTCACGCCTGGATTGTGTCATGTGATTTTTTATCTTAAACCAGCTGTCCCAGCGAACTTCGTTCCACTCGTTCAGTTTGTATGAGAAAAAATAAAATATTTTTCCTAGTTTCCGCGCAGACGACCGGGATAAAAAGTCCGTCCGTCCCCTGGTCTTAAACTACCTCCTCACAAATTTTCAACTAAATCGGTTTAGCCGTTCTTGAGTTATAAATAGTATAACTCACACATGATTTACTTTTACATAATATATACATTTTCAAATGCTTTATTAGCTATTGGGGACTAAGAAAAATCCAATAAAATAAAGTAATGAAATCGGTACAGCTGTTCTAGAGATATATCTAAATAGTGTAACTTGTAATACGTATTGCGATAAGGAATTGTATCATGAATTGCTAATTACAATATCTATAAACCTATAAAAACCATTTTCTGGAATATTGGTACGGGTCTGCTGAGTAGAATAGACTATCTACCTCAAAGCCAGGCAGCTCATAAAGGCGAGTATAGGTAAAATATGTCATCACCAACTAGACGGTGGTATAGAGCTTTGCAGCAATTTGCCCGGGTGGGGATCTACCTCCTTACTTATCTACCTATTTCTACCGCCATAAAGACTGTCATGTTCCGGTCTGGAGTGTAGGGTAACCGGTATACCTAAGTTTATAATTTGCCCAACATCCTGGTCATAAGACAGCGACGCACCTATGACATCTGTGGTGACTATACATCGCGGTCTTATCATCAGGAGACCCGTACGCGTGTTCGCTATTTCACCGTTTTATAATAATTAATATAATTTACTGGTTTACCCGACTGACATTGTCCTGTCCTAACTATGGATATTGTTTTTTCATGTGACTTTTCCTGACAATAGCAAACACACAATAAAATAATTAGCGAAATTGGTCTATTAGTTCACGCGTGAGTATGATGCAATTACCAAGGGAAATTGAGATTGATATATTGATTGAGATTGATATATATATATAATAACAAAAGTAGCTGTTTTCTTGCAAGTTCGTTAGCGTAGAATGGTTACGTTTTTATACAAACACTCATCCCTTATTATAATCCTTTGGGAGATTTCAAAAAAATAGCCTATGTTTGAACTCGGATTTTGAGCTAGTTTCCTATCAAATTTCATCAAAGTCGGTTCAGTAGTTAAACCGTAAAAGAGCGTCAGATAGACAGACAGACAGGCAGACTTGAGCATTTATAACATTAAGTATGGATTTAGATATTTGTGATATATTTGATCATATGACAGCTAACTGAGTAACGAAATGAAATCATTAAATATCACTTACTCCGTTGGAACAAAATTAACAGTCATTTCTTCATCACGACCCCTGTGAGCTGCCTTCTCGTAACCACTTAAGTTTGATCTCTCCAAGTCTATGTAATGTTTGATTATATCGTTGTGGGACCTAAAAACAAAATAAGATTTACGGTGTGTTTCCGAAACGGCTATCAATTTTAATCTACGATTTGTCTCTTCATAACAGCTATTTAAAAGTGTTCGATTTAGACTTCTAAACAGGTAGGAAATAAATCATAGATTAAAATTGATTGGTGTTTCGGAAACTGACTATTATTTATTCTATTAAGCGTCTATTCATTATGATTTAAAAATTTGCCTAAAAAGGGCGTTTTACGCGCGTAGCCTCCCACGCCTCGAAATGTATGGTAGTACATTGTAGTTTTGTATTCGCTATCGTTGTCGATTGTTATAATCTCATCGTTATTTGTTGTATCTACCTAATCGTATTATTATTTTATTTACATTTTTTCTACAAATATTAAAAGAAAATATAATATTGTTCAAAGGTACAACGTCCGTGGAAAAGTGCAAGTGTATGTAAAATACGCCAATGTGGTACTCTCCAAACATAAACTTTTAATAGTCAGGGCAAATACTATCAGTTTTGTTAATCAACATGGGCTAAAGTACTCCAAGATTCAACCTTGTGGTCTTTATAACATTGTGTTACTGACTATAATGTCAACTTATTTTACTCTTACCTTAGTCTTTGTTTATCAATAAGACAGTGTTCGTCTTATTAAAAGTCGTGGAGTAAAGTACTCCAAGCCTGTTATTATAGTCTTTATTACAATGTGATACAGACTATGACATCAGCTAAATTTTACTCAAGTTAGTCCACGTTTATTAATAATTTTTATTTTTTTATTTTTATAGAAGAGGAGGCAAACGAGCAAGTGGGTCACCTGATGGAAAGTGATCACCTCCGCCCACGGACATCCGCAACACCAGGAGTATCACAGATGCGTTGCCGACCTTTAAGGAATGAGTACGCTCTTTTCTTGAAGGTTCCTAAGTCATAATCGTTTGGGAATACCGCCCTCGGTAACTGATTCCACAAAGGTGTTATACGGGGTAAAAAATGTCTTCGGAATCGCACAGTTGTAGACCGCCACGCATCGAGATGATGGGCATGATACCTTAAGCTCTGACGCGATGTCCGAAGGTGGAAATCAGCGGCTGGAATTAAACCAAACAACTCCTCAGAGCATTCCCCATGATAAATGCGGTAGAGAACACTGAGTGACCCAACATCTCTACGCAACGCTAAAGAATCAAGCCGATTGGTAATTGCCCGGTCATTGACAATTCGAATTGCTCTACGTTGAATGCGGTCAAACGGAAGGAGCTGGTACTGTGGAGCCCCTGCCCAGAGTTGAGAACAGTACTCTTTATGAGGCCGAATTTGCGCTTTATATAGTTGTAAGCGATGGGCTGGCTTGAAATACTGTCTCGCTCTGAGCACACCAAGTTTTTTAGAGGCTATTTAGTCTTCTCCTCCAGATGACCACGAAATTGAACATTACTCGAAATGTCAACGCCGAGTATACCAATGCAGGCTGTGGCAGAAAGGGAAACGCACTCAAATCGGGGAGATGCGACGAAGGGAGTCTTTTTAGCGGAAAATACGCAAACTTGTGTCTTGTTAGGGTTAAATTGCACCAGATTCTGCTGGCCCCAAAACGAAATTTCAGACAAAAAATTGTCAATTTTAGACACAAGTTGGTTCCGGCTCTCGATGACATGTTCCCGCGATATATTATATCGGCCAAAGACGGTATAATCTTTGATAAACAAAAATCTTGTTTATCGCCTCTGTGGTCTATCGGTCCAGGTGTTAGACTTGACTTTGACCTCATGTCCTAGATTCGACTCCAAGGTTGGGCAACAAAAAGAAAATATGGTATTTCCAATTTTCTAATTAAAAATAATGTTACTCGGCATTGCCCGGTTAGCGATAGGCTTGCCACCTTTCACATTGTGGGACTTAGTGTCTTCGGCTAGTCGTGGTTGCCCTGGTTGTGTCTCTGCTTACCGGGGATATGGTCGTGAATATACTAAAGACACTTATTTATCTAATGTAAGATTTTTTCGATTACAAAGAATAGATTTCCGTAATTTCCATCCGCGGCTATTCGATCCCATTCTGCTGGTCTACCTCGGGTGTAGATCATGTAATTAACTACGCTCGTTCCACCAACTGCTTTGCCTCGATGCCAAAAACACCGTTGTTTGTCCATACCTGTTGAACAAGGTTCATGACGCTTAGTATTATCCTAACAAAAAACACCGCTTCGATAGTCCAAGTGTAAAAAAATAACTTATCAAGAACTTTTTAGATCTATCTTAATCACGCCTGCTGTTGTATTGTAAGCGATTGGTTTATAGATTGCACAGAACCGGTTCACGTAATACGTACATATGTATATATTTGACGTATTTCGTATATAATCATTTAAGTGCAGCAAAAATCGATTTCGATTTTAAAAAGTTAGTTAATTAGGAACAGAAAAATTAAGTACCTTTCCCGATTTTTTTGTGGTTCTATGGTCTGACAGACTTAAGGACATCTGGACCACCTCAGAAGAAAGCTCTAATAAAAAAAATAATTTCAAAAAATTTTTCAGAAATGCCGAAGGAATCGATTAACAATCATAAAAAGATGTAGGAGTCGAACATAAATAACCTCCTCTTTTTTTCAAAGTTCGTTGAAAATAAAAACTCAACTATACATTCTATTTTCATTTTTTTAATGTAATAATTAGTTTGTTTCTAGGTACGGGACTCGGACCTCAATGCCTGGATTGATTGTGTTGAAATTTCATGCTCACACTTATCGATTTTTCATTAAATACGCTTAGGAGGTATGTGTACCTCAGGAATTAATCTTTTGAGAACCGTGTGCACATTTCTGGGTTAAATATTTAACTTTGAGTTATTTTATAAATTAATTTTAAATCAACCTTTATTCGAAAGTTTAACCCATTATTCAATTTGACTCAGTTATGTACAAGTGGCTCTAACACTCTTAATTCAAGCTTTAACACAAACCAACAAGAAATTTTACTGATCCTACGAATATTACGAGTATAAATGCGAAAGTTTGTGACAGTGGATTAACGTTACCCTTTCATTCAAAAACTGCTGAACGGATTTAGATAAAACTTTACAGCAATATAGTTTATCCGTAAAAAATACATAGGCTATAATTCATAAAATATACATTATAGCACGCGAGCAAAGCAGCCAGTGAAAGAAAGTGTTATTAATGCGAACGTTTGTGACATTAGATACTATTTTGTTACTCTTTCACGCATAAACTGCGGAACGGATTTAGATAAAACTTTACAGGTGTATAGTTTATACATGAGTGTAACATAATATAGGCTACAATTTATAAAAAAATATATTTTAGTACGCGGGCGAACCCGCGAGTGGAAGCTAGTGTAGAAAAAAAATGTACCCAGGCAGACATTTGGCTAATGTTCCATATAATAATGCCAGACATAATCAGTCGACTGAAGCATCGATGCTATAGCTGGGATGTCGGTTAATAACATTTCAGGTTTCCTTGCCTCCAGGAGCAAAACTTTGGTATTCTTGTTTCGAGACAGCCGAGAAGCCAACGCACATCCAGCTGATCCCGCGCCCACTATGACGAAGTTATACTCTTTGAGCGGTTTTTTAAGACCTGAAAAAAATACTTTTGATTGTAATTGAAAACTCAATTACGCCGTTATTTTTGTGGAAGCTCATCAGTACCAACCCTTTCCTTTTGACCATATTCAACATAATAATATCGGGTAAAAGGTCCATGGTTATCTCTTATCATCAGAGTAGCCATGTGCATGTTTTCTGTCTTGTTACATAAAAAAGAGCATCTCGATTCGTTATTAACTGTGCGGTATTTGTAGTATGGAAGTCCGAGATACTAAATGCGTAATAATTCCAGCGTCATGGCGACCCAATGGATTTTGTTGATTAATTTTTATTTTTATGATATTGGAAGGAAAACAAGCAGACGGATTTACTGATGGTAAGAAATTTACGTCGCCCAGATACACCAAAGGTGGTAATGGTGCGTTGTCAACTTGAGGCCGATTTGTTAGGCTTCTCGAGCAAAAGTAAGTTTACCGGCTACCTTATCCTCCGAACCGGAACACGTCAATGGCAAGCACTGACGTTATGGCGGTAAGAATAGGTAAGGTAAGAATAGGTACCAGTACGGGCGAGTCGTTGCGAATCTCTACCATCTATCAGATGTCACGGCGTTGGTGACGATAAGCCTATGCTAGCCTTTTACGACCTGCCAGGCAGGAAGGCAGATGGTCTATTCTCCAAAGGAGCCCGGACCAACACGGTGAATATAATTTAATCTGACTTGATCTATTATATTTTCAGCCAAAAAATTAAGCAGATTTCACTACACGTGCGCCTCTACCGCGCCTGAAATACTGCATACCCTTGGGCTTTCCTACCATTATGCATGAGATAGAATTGATCACATGTTATTATTTCGCTCAATCATTCAACCCCAATAAGTCTTTGACAATACTCTGAACAATTGTTTGATATAATTTTTGCTTTAGAGTTTAACCTTTGGACGTCCATGCTTATCAACTACGTGTGTGGCGATCTGGACATTTTTTTGCGATACGAGTACGAGTTGCTATAAGTTGCTATAAACTTATAGCAACCTTTATCGATAAAAAAATATCGTGGTGGTGTGTATAAAATTTAGAAACCTTCTAGAAAATTGCAAATTTATTTAGCATCGGTAACACATTACTGACCTTTAATGCTGTGGGTGTCTTTAGGTATAGGTCGCTACATACTAGCTGTTAAGCCGCTCGTTCCTTTTTCTGCTTTTATATATTGAAAAAAGTGGTAAAATGCGAAGTGGAACCGCTTTGAAAAGGTTTTGTAGTATGAAGAATAGTCTAGGGATGTATATTTAGACTTGAGAGTAGTAGGCAACATTTATTGACAAAATAGAAATGAAAGAATTATAATAAATTATTGAGAATTATAATAAATATACACAGGAATATTTTTCGGGATAAAAACTAGCCTACGTGTTAATCCGAGTTACCCTCAATGTGTGTACCTTATTTCATGAATATCAATTCAGTTAAGCAGTTTTTGTGTGAAAGAATAACTTGCATTTTGACAACTTTTTCACGTACCTATATCATTTTGACAACTATTATGTCTTCTTTGTATCTTTTCTGAGTTGGGGAAAAGATTGGATGAAAATGATGTGCCATAAATGTCACGAAAATATAAAAAGTAGACGTTATTATAAATGTTCAGTTTGTAGAAATAACTATTATTTAATGTGCACCAATTTAACTTATAAAGAGTATTTAGTAATGACATCAGTAATCAAAAAGCAATGGAAATGTAGGATAA
>NJDC01004300.1:86486-124087 GCA_002245475.1 Calephelis virginiensis
CATAGATTACCATCCATAGTTTCCGTCAGCAGCAATTCGGTTCCATTCTGCTGGTCTACCTCGTGTGTAGATCATGTAATTAACTACGCTAGTACCACCAACTGCCTTGCCTCGTGGCCAAAAGCAACGTTGATTTTCCATACCTAATAACAATGAAAATAAAAACAATAGGTATTTGGTACACATAAAGACGCCGTAAAAATATCATTATTAAAACAAGGTAAGCCCAGTAGTCCTTATGTTTAATAAATATTTTTAGACGACTCCAAAAAGGAGGTTAATTAGGGCTGTATGTATTTTGTTTTTATTTATTTATTTCTGTATTGTACACAAAAGTCTAAACACAAGCAAATATGTAAAATTATATAAATAAAGATTTCTTACAGCAAATCCAAAATAAAGAGAACGCATAAAAGAAATGAAGAATATACAATACATAAATTTACTATACAAAAAAAAAACGCAAACTATCAGAATCAGAAAATATCTTTATTCACGTGTACAATACAAGTAGTACTTGTACGAGTCGAGATTGTTATAAACCACCACCGGATCGAAGTCGCGGCCTATAATACTAATTAGGACTAAAGTGCCATAATAATAATTAATTACGAACTAAAACGCTCCATTACTGCCTTCTTAAATACTGTCAATGTCTGAATGCCCCGAATTTCATTAGGCAATGAATTCAGTGTTACACAGTATTAAAAGTAAAAGAATGGACTTACTGGAACTACAAGGAACTCACAAAATTCCGTGAAGGTGTGGACGATTCTGACAATTTTGAAAATTCCTCAGTAATATCTCGATAACAAATAGCATAAACCAATAATGGAATAATTAGTGCTTGTCTAATATTATCTTCGTTTTCAAAGGTAGAAATTTTTGTATGCAGTTGTTAGAATTAAATGTATAGAACACTTTTTACCCCCGACGCAAAAAGAGGGGTGTTATAAGTTTAACGTGTCTGTCTGTCTGTTGCATCATAACTCCCGAACGGATGCTGTGATTTCAATTTTTTTTTGTGTTGAAGGTAACTTCTGTGCGAGTGTTCTTCGACATGTTTGATGAAAATCGGTTGAGCCGTTTAAAAGTTCGTAGTAAGTTCTTATGTCGGGAATTTTTGAATTTTTAATTTAATAGTTATTAGAGATTTCAGTAACGTGTGCATTCCAACTAAAATCTTTACTTAAGGCCTGACCAAGGTTTTTAGGAAATTTCCTGTAAGGTATAACAATATCTTTATAAATTATAGAAGGGATTAGCATTATAGCTAGATAGAGTTACACGAGAGAAACGGTTACCGGTAATAAGGGATTTTTGTTTTTTCTTTCGTGATTAATCGGCTAACGAATATGTTTTGAATGTTATTTTTTGTAAAATATACAAAGAAGTAAAAAGACGTGTTTTCCGGTTTTCCTACCCTTAATTATCTTTATGTCCGTATCTCCAAAAAGGTAGGCAGAGATACAACTAGGTGCCCAGGCCTAATCAAAGATAATAAGTCATACAATAGGTGGTAGTAAGTGGCAAACCTATCGCCAACCCTGAACTTGTCCAATCACGGGCAACATTTTTATTAGAAATCAGTTTGTTGCCCGATCAGGGAACAAAACCGCGTGACCCTCACGAAGCCAAATCCTAACACCGGATGTCAAGATCACAGAAGCGATCTGCAAAATAACTCTTTAATCTCTATTTAATGCAAATTGGAAATTGGAATCGGATGAGTAACATTTTGCACACTCGAACACAATACTAGCAAATTACTAGCATTTAATTAATAATAACCAATCGTTTATTATAACCGAATTCGTTTTTTTTTGAAACTTAATGTTAGTAATTTGTTAGTACTGTGTTTAAGAGTACAAAGTGACACAAATCCGACTCCGATGTCTGATTTGCTTGAAATCGAGATTTAAGAATAACCGTACAGAGCTTTTATAAGATAGCAAACTAGGCGGTTGTCTTGGTGGCAAGTGACAAGTGTAAGTGACTATAGAAATTACATAGATGTTATTGGTGTGGTGATAGGTAGGAATAGGCTCTTTCGTGAATCTTAATTACACCCAAAGGGCCTGTTACTGGTTTCTACAACAGCTGTTGTTAAGTAGTACTATTTAAATTTTAAATTATGCGCTTCGACTATATTCGTCAAGCTTCGGAAATCCGAATGTATTTTATAGAAACCTATATAGAGTTATTATTACACATAATTATTAAAAAAAAACATAATTAATCATTTCGCTTAAATTTAGATTAGGGCAGCCAATTTAAAAATAAAAGTATAAAGTGCAAAAGGGCAAAAAGTGTAAAGCCGAAGCGCATAATTTAAATAGTAGTACTGTCTCTATTCTTTTGATTATGTTTCCGGAAGTTAAATATTGTTTTAAATTACTTTCTTATCACGATACGTCTCTACGTTTGTGAAATACCTACCTTATAAAAATTGTTATTATTTTCAATAATTAAAAAAGGTTGTAATAAATACTACATTTCCAATTTTTTGCGCAATATTTCAAAATTTTCTTGAGAATCTTCTGCAAAGTATTTAAAAACTAATACGATAAATAAAATCGGATCGGGAAATTGGTGTATTTCGATTAGTTTTTTTTCACTTCACGAAAGTGACACAGAACTATTCCCGTGTTGGTCCGGGCTCCTTTGCAGAATAGACCACCTGCCTTCCTGCCAGGCAGCTCGTAAGAGGCGAGCATATGCTTACCGTCACTAACACCGTGACATCTGACTAGGTGGCAGGTTTTCGCAGCGACACACCCGGATTGGTACCACCGCCTTACCTATTCCTGTCGCCATAACGTCATGCCGTGTTCCGGTTTGGAGTGTAAGATAGCCGGTATACTTACTTTTGGTCGAGGCCTAACATCCCGGCCTCAGGTTGGCAACGCACCATTACCAACTGTGGTGTCTCTGGGCGGCGTGAATTTCTTACCATCAGGAAATCCGTCTGCTTGTTTGCCTTCCAATATCATGAAAAAAAAATCAGTTTTTGTTTTTTCGAATTCTTGAAATTATCGTATGATTCATATTATACTTATAATATAAACTTATTTTAATATTATGAGATAAATCATATCTAATCATATTTTGTGGTCTTGTACCCAACGTTCTGAATTAAATAACGATAAAATTGTAATTTTATTTAATCAACTTAAAATCCAAGGTTTATATTATTGTTTTAATGGAAATCTCTCATACTTACATTTTAATCATACTAATTTAGAAACATTCATGACTTACCTACTAAATTTATAAAATGCCACGTATACGCTCACAATACTAATTGGTTTCTGTGTTATACTTAACTAGCAACACGTCGCAGCTTCGCACGGGTGGACGAACTTCTATGTTATTATATACTAGCGGCCCGCCCCGGCTTATATAAACCTTCCTCTTTAAACACTTTGTCTATTAAAAAAAAACGGCATCACAATCCGTTGCGTAGTTTGAAAGATTTAAGCCTACAAAGGGACATAGAGACAGAAAACGCTTTTTTTTATACTATGTAATAATATAAACCTTCCTCTTGAATCACTCTGTCTATCAAAAAAATTACATCGAAATCCGTTTTGTCGTTTTCAACATCTAAGAATCTACTCTATTGAATAGAGTTGTAATTACTATTTTTCACTAGGGGTGGTAATTGAGATGTGATTTTCTCAACTTTTGCTGTCGAATAAATATAGAGACCAACATTGTTTTCATTAAAACTATTAGTTTTCAAACTAGGAACTTTTGTAAATACTAAATAACGTTTTTTATAAGAGCTTCATCCACAAAGATCAAGAGAACGCATATTTTTTGGGTTATTTCATATTAAAACTGATTTTGGTTTCGAGAAATAAAGACCTAACTTTCATTCTTTCTTTTGTTTAGCTATGGAGTCTATAGCTACCACACATCAATTATTTTATTTGGTTTTTTTGTAAGCCATATTTGGCTCTTTATAATATTTTTCATCAAGTACGTACGTTTTGAGTTATTGGCGAAAATCTATCTTAAAGTATTGTCTCATAATATATTCAAAATTTTAAACTCCTTAGTGGAAAAGTTATTACTTTCAATAAAAATAGAACGAAAGTTTCTTTAAATTAATTGATCCAACGATTGTCGCGCTTAACTCAATTAAAAAATCCACCTTTAAGAAGAAGTGGCATTGTACTTATCTAGTTGTCTAAACATACCCATGCAGACGTTTGGTTGATGTTCCATGTAGTAATGCCAAACGTAATCAGTGGATTGGAACATTGGCGCCAGCGCTGGTACGTCAGTGAACAGCATCTCAGGCTTTCCAGCTTCCAATAGCAAAACTGTGGTGTTCCTGTTTCGAGACAGCCGAGATGCCAATGCACATCCAGCTGATCCAGCCCCCACTATGACGAAGTCGTACTCTTCATATGGTTGTTTGAGGCCTAAAACATTTGTTGAAAATAGTTTTTGTTGAATAAGACAGTGAACAAAGCAAACAAAGCATACAGCTCGTCTACTACTATGTATACTATATACTACGTACTATAAAAAAAGTAGATTTGACGTACATTGTACAATGTCTAACATACATAGTATACATTTTAGAAGTTTTCGCGCCATGTTGAAAGAAGGTTTGAAGATTGAATTTCATCTATCGTATGGGTAAAATTAGTCAACGTTTGTTTACTTGAAGTGTACAAGTAAAATATCTTTGAAGTAATAAATGTATTAATGAATTTTCTCGTTGCCGCCAAATCTCACTAAATTACCGTTTTTTTAAGACGATGACAGACATTTTATAACAACTTATGACTATAAAGAACTGAAGAAGTAAACTGAAAATAACATGAAAAATAATTTACTAATAAGTGGCATTATGATCTAAAACCTGTGCCAGAAAGGGTAAAAAAATAAAATTTACTCTACCGCCTCGTTGTGTCTTCAACGTCACTTATCAATTGCGATTGTGTTTGATCCTTGACAGAATTAATGTAATATAATTTTTTTTTTGTATATTATGTACAAAATAAGTAAATGTTATAACATAAACCTGTTTTTTAATAAAAAACTGATTTTTTTGTAGATTTTTTATTGTTGACAGACAACTTTTCACGAATCGTAAGATTTTTATCGTGAACTAGATTACAATCGGTGCCCTTCAATGTAATGTCGACCACATAATGGCTTAAATTAAATATTCGCAATTTAAAGTCAGTATGCGTTTATTTTGTCCTTAACATTTTAATTGACACCAAAAAGAAGAGGTTATTAATTTGATTTTTTTTCTTTTTATGGTTGTTACGCGATCCAACAGCTTACAGATTTTGATTGTTGTTTTATGGTCAATTTGCTTATTAGTTCTCTATACATATAGGTATATAATAAATGGCCGAGCCCGCGACTTCGTCCGCGTGGAATTTAACAAAAAGTTATTTAGTTTTTATTCTTTTTTAATTTTTTTCCAAAATGTTAGTTGCATAAATTACTTCAGCTACCTGCCAGTGAGAGTCTCGTAGCGATGAAAATTCATAAAGTTACAAATAGAATTTTCAGAGAAAAAACCTGGAGCTTGTTTTAACAGTTTTATTCGTTTGTTACATTGAAATAAATCAGAGTAAAGAGTTTTATTGAAATTTTTGTTTTGAAAAATAAAAAATAAGTTTTTTTATTCGAAATTCGAAATTTGAAAAGAACAGTAATGTGTGCATGATAATAGAAACTATTATAACAAATCAATAAAAAACATCAATGCTTTTCCGTTTCTTTCATAATTTTCCGTTTTTTTTCACTTTTATATATAAAAAACATTAAAAAATTTTTCATTTTTATTTTTCTTGAAATTTTCAATAAAACTTGTTTAAAAACAAAGAAGGTTGTCCACTGCTGCCAGTTAGTATTAATGTACATAACATTAATACGCAAGTTTGTATGCTTTTAAATATATTTTTTTAAATGGGATAAATTTATGTTTCCTGCGTATTTAAGTCAGATTTAAAAATAGAAATTTATCTCGAGTAGGTACTGGCAAAGTTTTTAAATTAAAAGGAATCATACATACCATTAGGTAAGGGATACGAATCTCGCAAAAAGTCGAATAAATCTGCTGTAGTTTTGTATTTACCGCCAAATATTTGTGCAAAAGTGTTCAATATTTTATTCCAATTCTCATTTCCACTAAACCAATTCGAACTATCACTGACATAGTCGTTCTTCACTACTTCAATACCGTACACTATCAAAATTATGTTAATCCACTTATAGCGTATATTAAACATTTTTATGTTTTTTTCTTAACAGAATCCCATTCGCAACGATGTGAAACCTCAGACTGAATTATTTAAGAATGATTTTGTCTTTCCTTGTAACTGTTTATACCGTTATGGTTACTTGTTCATTACGAGGTTCGTTCCCTAAAATGTCAATCAAAACAAAGACCACTTGGTGATTAATATTTATTTTATTCTATACCAGAGTTCCACCTATCCATAGCTTATAAGTGCTTGGCTAATAATTCTTATTGTTAACCGATTCCAAAGAAGTTCTCAATTCAACTATGTTTTTTTGTATAATTGTTAAGTGATTACTCAACCAATAGCCAACCGATTTTGATGGTTCTTTTTTAAAAAGATAGACAATGATTCAGAGGTGATCCCGTATTAGTTTTATCATGATACGACTAGTGGTTTTTGAGTTACAAATAACCATCAGTCTATTCGGCCGAGTAGTCGCGTAACAAACATCCAAAAATACACAGTTCAATTGAAAACCTTCCACCCTTTTTGGAGCTGGTTAAAAAGGGGCTTTATCGAACTTGAAAGTGCACTAGACGTGGACTTACAAAAATATGTTTCATCAGAAATTTAAGTATCTTCATACATATGTATATTCACACCAAGTTCCTTACAGGGTAGGTAGAAATTATCGAGTGCTAAACCTTACGATCCTAGCAGACCTGCCTGGCTTCCGCCACATTCAGCTGGTTTCGGAGAATTGACACCTTCTTCGGAAAACACCCGAGAAATTTGATCGTGGAATTAAGTGAGAACCTTGGCGAATGTCTGTTGTAGTTATTATTTTAGTAGTATTTGCTATTGCTTTGCTCTATCAGTAGATTTAATGAGCACCTCAAGAAGACGAAATTAATAAGTCATATACTTTTGTGGTAAGTATTTAAATCAGATATTTTAGGGTTTCGTTACCGTTGTGGTAATAAGTAGAACGTATATAAATTCGATGTCTCTCGGTGTGTCCATCTGTCACTGCTCCATTATATCCAAACAACGAAGGCCCGCCACAAACGTTTAAAATTTTGTTACGGAATTGCTTTTCGGAAAAAAATAAAAAAAAATCCAAACAAATCTGTGGACTTGCCACACACGTCAGTAATATTTCCGTACGAAATAGGAGTGGATTGAAATTAAATTCCTAATGTATACTTACGTTGTACCTAAAACTGCGCATTAAAATTTTTGTATAAATTTATTTAAACTTGATTAAACACAAATAAAAATTGGCCGTGTTGGTCTGGGCTTCTTTGCAGAATAGACCATCTGCCTTCCTGCCAGACAGCTCGTAAAAGGCGAGCAAAAGCTTATCGTCACTAACACCGTGACATCTGAATAGGTAGTAGAGTTTCGTAGCGACTGATCCGGATTGGTACCACCGCCTTACATATTATGCTGCTTACGTCATGACGTGTTTCGCTTTGGAGGGTAAGGTAGCCTTTTTAACTTACTTTAGCTCAAGGTCTAACATCTCGGCCTCAGGTTGGCAACGCACCATTACCACCTTTGGTATCTCTAGGCGGCGTGAATTTCTTACCATCAGGAAATCCGTCTGCTTGTTAGGCTTCCTATGTCATAAAAATAAAAAGAGTACAGAAGGTGAACTTAATTGCTATCTGCATTTTCTCCCGGTCAACCTTTAGGCTAACAGAGACAGTGGCGTAGCACGGCTCATTAGTACCCGGTGCGAATCCTGAATTTGCCGTCCTTTCATTTTTTAAATGAATAACAAAAAATGTCGAGCATAA
This sequence comes from Calephelis virginiensis, assembly GCA_002245475.1. Classification (NCBI taxonomy): domain Eukaryota; kingdom Metazoa; phylum Arthropoda; class Insecta; order Lepidoptera; family Riodinidae; genus Calephelis; species Calephelis virginiensis. The sequence goes on from NJDC01004300.1 coordinate 94,510, forward strand.
TATAACTAAAATGAAACACCAGTGAATGCCGCCCCCGCCGAAATGCCACCCGGTGCGGACCCGCACCCGCCGCCCCCCCCATGCTACGCCACTGGACAGAGATCAAATATATACCTACCACTTAATTTACAAAAAAGAAATAATGAATACATAAATTTGAAATTGATATAATTGATAATACCTTCATTTTACCAACTTACATCTAAGTTAGTGGCACTATGCTGAGCACACAATACGTATAAATAAAATAATTCAGCAATACGTAACTACATCATATAAAATATAAATTATAAATATATAATTATAGGTACATTGCATACTACATACAAAACATAAATTAAATAGACAAGATAAAATTACAAACCATTCATAAATAAATATCTAAATATTACTAAATTACTTAACTAACTAAACGCAATTTAAAAAAGATATTTATAAGTTTTCTTTTTAAATAAAATCTTATTACTCACCTGTTTAATCAATACATGAAGCTCCTCAAGCATGATGAAGCATGAATATTCCTTAATCTAGATGCGTTTAAAAAAAATCATTAGATTTAAAATTCGAACGATGTAGATAGACAGAATTTGATGTGATGATGATTGCATACTTAAATTTAGATTTAAGGTATGAGTTTTGGCGCCATCGAGAGAAAAGATGGTCGACGTATTTTCAAAATTATTGAATTTCGTGTTGATATTGTGTGAAATTAGTCAATTTTGGTGGCATTTTGTACAATTTTGTTCAGTGAAAGTGCACAAATGTAATAATCATGAAGAAATTAGCGTATCGTGTGTTTCCTCGTTGCCGCCAAATCTCATTACATGAGCTTGACTAATGAGGCCACCGCTTTACCCAAGAGCCTGACGTGACTTGCTGACGACTTATGACTGATGACTAATTATAATGAATTAAAATTGATATAAAATTTGATGCAAATTTCTACTTGACTAATGGCAAAATACTAACGTGAAAGCCAAAACCTAAAGAAAGAAAGATTTAAGGTATGTTGGGTACATGGGATCATAGTAAATGTATCAGTTTCGTACGTATTTATGTTAGCCGTATACTCACTCAAGAAGTTTTACATTTCAGCCTATGATTGGCAATGTCTTAGTACCATATTTGGTGTTGTTGTTGTAGTTGTATGTGCGACGGTAATTTTACTATCAAAAGAGTCGTGTACTGCTTTGCTTGCCAATTATTGTCAAAATATCTATTGCCGGACCTCTTCAATTTGGTAGGGGAGACCAAGAACGGATTTTTGCAGTAACTCAGGCTCGTCAGATTAAGATATGGGAGATAACCTGTACCATGATTAAACCCATGATGTATCAAATCTATGTAGAGTCACGAGGGTAGGCTGTCTATTTTTTTAAATTGAAAATATACTCGAGCATTTCAAATTAAAGTACGACTGGTTTTTGCACGCCAGTAAGTGTACCTTTAATTTTTTTGAGTAGGAGGGTCAGAAACTTTTAAAAACCAAGTCATGTTTGATCATTGTCCATTACGGCGAACTGTCTGATTGACATATTTCTGCCATCGGAGTGTCTTCTTACTTAGTTAAAAGTACTCCTTGTTAGACGTGTACACTAATAATATTTTATGAGCTCGCCTATGATCTGCAATTGTTCTTTTAACTTATAGACTCTCAAGGCACTACTAAAAAGAAAACCTCATATGATATTGTTTACCCTCCACTATTTAATCAACAGAGTCCAAAGGGTCCCCATGACTTAGGAGTTACTACTCAGCTTCTTGCGCTTCTCTACTAGTGTCACTATATCTATGAGTTGGACTAAAACTTAAAATCTCGAATAACGTTAATTTAAACGCATTTAACCTACACTTTTCTACATCTAGTTATTAAATTGCAGACTCTGCATAATATCTTCATTTTACCAACTCACTTCTAAGTTGGTGGCACTATGCTGAGCACTCGGCCATCAGTGGTCTTATTGGCAAAAACCTATTGTCACAGCATCTATACTTGTTATCGTCGGCACTTGGTGGAATTCCATTGTATACACACTTTTTTGATGTAAACGCGCTTGTAATTATCTACTATACACTTTATTTAATACTTTTTGTTACTCTATAGCCAATCGGTTTCACTTTTTACAGCATCATCAGGGCTTTATAACTAAAGATAAATAGTCTGTTTTAATTTAACGTTCATTACTATTGTCACAAACTGATATATGTATAACTTTATGCATGCAGTGGGTAATGACAATGACCTTACAATGCTTGCAATGGAAGCATTGTAAGCAACTTTGCTTGTGATGGCCAGAACACATGATAGGCGCCGTGAATATAATATAAATATAATATAAATAAAAAAAAGCGGCTCAATTATTTATGCTTAACAATAAATAATTGAGCCCAGTATTTTTTTTATGATTTTGGAAGGTAAACACATGTCAAACAAGCAGACGGATTCCTGATGGTAAGAAATGTACACTGCCTTGAAACACCAAAGGTGGTAAAGGTACGTTGTCAACCTGAAGCCGGGATTTTAGGCCTCCGGAACGTATCCACGGCAAGTACTGACGTAATGGCGTCAGGAATAGGTAAGGCGGTGGTACCAATCCGGGCGAGTCGCTGCGAAACTCTTATCACCTAGTCAGTTATCACGGTGTTAGCGACGGTACGTCTGTGCTCGCCTTATACGAGACTCGAGAGCATGAATAATTAAGCATAGTCATTTTTTTGTGATATTGGAAGGTAAACAAGCAGACGGATTCTTGATGGTAAGAAATTTATGCTGCCTTGAAACACCAAAGGTTGTATTGGTACGTTGGCAACCTGAAGCCGGGATTTTAGGCCTATATTATAAGCAGTAATAGTTAAGGCAGTGGTACCAACCCGGGCGAGTCGCTGCGAAACTCTACCACCTAGTCAGTTATCACGGTGCTGGCGACGGTAAGTTTATGCTCGCCTTTTACGAGCTGCCTGGCAGGAAGGCAGATGGTCTTCAACTATTTTATCAGGTACCACGTAGTGATTCCAGATTTACTCGTATTTTTTCGAAAGAATGCAAATAATGCTGAAATAGCCCTACATGAATTTTAACAATATCTTTCTAGTAGTTTTTTGAATGGCTAATGTGTTTTCTTAAACTCGTTGTTTTACAAGTTCACAGGATTTTCCTTCTAGTGGTTTTGAGTTATACTTGATAATACATGCATTTTTTTATTAAGTATAACTAAAAAACCAATTGTGAAATCATGATAAAATTAGTGTGAGATCACCTCAACTTCCTTTTCAAAAATAATTATTAAAATCGGTTAATAATTGACTGAGTATTCGCGTATCAAACATACAAAAAATAAATAAGAAAAAACAAAAAGTAGAAATGGGAACATCTTTTCTCGGGTCCGTTAAAAACAAAAATACTGTATTTTGTTTCTTATTACATACAAGAATATTTTTTTAAGCTATTAATGTGTTTTTATAGTTATACCAGCCGACTCGGCGAACTTCGTTTCGCTTGATAAACAGCTGCTAACGGTTTGTTTAGACCAAATGTGCAAGTCGTGCCTGAACATGGAACTGTGATTGTCGCAGGAATAGGTAGGAGTTGTTGCCCGCGGCGTTGCCCGCGTGTTTAATGGTCCCACAGGAATATTTTTCGGGATAAAAACTATCCTACGTGTTAATCCGCGTTACCCTCTATGTGTGTACCAGGGCGGTAGATCCCTACCCGATCAAGCTGCTGCCCAGCTCTCTACCACCAGTTATTCGTGGCCTAGACCGTGTATTATAGTTGTTAAGCTCTCCCGTGGAATAGTTGTAAAAGGTGTTTAATTTATCTGGAAGGTCTTGCTTATTTCATGTTAATAATAAAAGTCGGTTCAGATGTTTAAACGCAAAAATGTTATACGTACAGATGTACCCTGTATTTTATGTGGGTTTCTTTTATTACATGTACGAAACACGCTCTAAAAATTTGGAAACCTATTTTGGAAGTACCTTATATCTCGCATTTTTATTATTGACAGGGATAGATTTAAACAGCTTACGTGATCGAATATGTTTTCCATGTGTTGTTTCCTATTCCATTTTGTTAACTTTTTTCGTAACGTAACGGAACCTTAGAGCGTGTTTTTCACCCTCTTTAAAAGGTCGGACTGAATTGAAATAGAGGTACTATAAAAAACTCAGCGATTTTTAAGGTTCATCTACTATTACACTTTAAATGGTTATATGTAGCGCTTTAAAATAATGAATAAGTAGCGAAGTTGAAATAAAAAATAGAAAATAATGTTCTGTAAGTGTTCAATAAAAAAAATATTGGTTAAGACAAAAATAGTTTATCGTAAAAAGGCGCGGGATGGTTTCAATTCTATAATAAATACTTTATTTAGTAGAAATGAGAACAGTAAACTTATTATAAACCATTTTAAGCATGTCACGCTTTTATACGATATCGTGTTTGTTTTCTTCAATGCTCAATTATTAAAGTTTTACTAAAGATAGTTTTTTAAACTATTATTTATAGATCTTAAACTATAATTGCTATAGTAGATGTATAGATAGTAGAGCTACTTTTAAACTCTTGTACCTGTTGTGGCCATGGTAGACTATTAGAGTTGATTTGATTAATTTAAGTAATGTCTTAATGTTTGACATTATATGAATGCATGACTGTTATACAGATAATGTATGAGCTGGTTGCATAAATAACTTCCGTGTTCTAGGAAAATATTATTTTGACGTTTTAGGAAACATTTTTTAATGATTTTGAAGTTTTAATATCCAAAGATCAATAGTGTATGACAAAATGTGTGTAAAGTACATATTTGCTTTTTAGGCCATATTAGAGATATTAATCTCGCTTGTAACAAAATTAAGATAAAACCTAGAAATCATGACTTACCTTTTAAAAAAGAAAGAAAATTAAAATTGGATTGTTATAAGCCGAATAATCACGTAACAATCATACAAAAAAATATAAAAAAAACAGTCGAATTTATCATTAATCATCTTACAACCTTCGCCACTAACTGACGACCTTTAAATATTTTTAGATAACAGATTTGTAGAAAAGCCGTCTGCGTAGTTATTTTCCAATCCCATAAAGTATTCGTTGGGAAACGTCGACTGTTGCTTACCTTCTCAAAACTGCATTAGATTTGACTACCCTTAGTAGAAGTATGCACAACGAGGACTTAGGTTGATTTGCACAATAGGCAATACTTCTTCACCATAGGACAGCGACGCATTATATTATCTATGGAGTTTATAGGTCACTATTCTCTTTTACCGTCAGGAGACCCGTGTGCTTGTTCGTTGTCTTCCTTCCTTTTTTTAAAAGCGGTACATTATTCCTGCCACCATAACATCAGTGCTTGCCGTTGACGTGTTCCGGTTCGGATAATAAGGTAGCCGGTAAACTTACTTTAACTCGAAGTCTAACATCCCGGCCTCAGGTTGGCAACGCACCATTACTACCTTTGGTATCTCTAGGCTGCGTGAATTTTTTACCATCAGGGAATCCGTCTGATTTAATACCATAAAAATAAAAAATAAATAAAACCATATACAGACGTTGTGTTGCCTTAACTCAGTGTGTGGCCGCAGTGGCGCATGCAGAGTCAGGTGTGGGAGACCACGTTGGAGCGGTGGAAGGAGGACCTGACCCCACCTATCCCTAGGCAGGCGTCGGTGGAGGCAATCCGACCGGTCCTCCGAGGGTGGTTGCAGCGGCGGTTCGGGTCGCTGACGTTCCGACTTGTGCAGGTGCTTTCCGGGTACGGATGCTTCGGGTAGTATCTGCACAAGATAGCGAGACGGGAGACGACCTCCGCCTGCCACGAGTGCGGGGCGCCAGAGGATATGGCGTCCCACACGCTGGGGGAGTGCGTCGCTTTTCAATCACAGCGGCGTACTCTCTCAGCGGTCTTAGGAGAGGACCTCTCGCTAACGAGCGTTGTCAACACCATGCTCGGTAGTGACAGGTCCTGGCAGGCGGTGGTCTCCTTTTGCGAAGAGACCGCGGAGCGGGCCCGGCCCAACTCAGGCCCGCTCCGGCGCAATCGGACGGGGGACGCAAGGAGGCGGTTCCTTCGCCTTTAAAGCGCCTCCGATGCGGGGCTGCCCCCCGGCAGCAGCAGTCGGTAGACTTTTCTCGGCCAGCTTCTGTTGTTTGTGTTGGCCAGTTTTCTGTGGTGGCCGGAGTCGCTCTTCTTACAGCGCGCTAGGAGGCCCGGTAAAGACCGGGCCGTAGCCGCGGAGCGAAATGGTGAATTTCAACGCGATCTCAATAGTGAATTGAGCCTAGCCGGGCGGCACGAAGGTCATAGTGTGGTTTTTAGTCGGTTCGAGTCCGACATAACCCACTGTTCTCCCCCGAAAGCGGCGGATATCCTTGGGGATTTTCTACACTATAAAAAAAGTGTATGGCCGCGGTGGTAGTCTATAAAATTGGCGTCGCGCTCAAGTACCATTTGTATGGTCATAGTGAATAAAGTTTATTCTGATTCTGATTGTTTTTTTTTTCATATGAATTTTCTGACAAAGACTAACGCAACAAAAAATAATTAGCGAAATTGGTCCATCCGTTCACGCGTTATGCGAAAGGGCAATAATTGGGCTTCATTTTTAAATAAAAGAGATGTAAATAAGAAAATATAATTTAGCCTTCTTTGTAACTATAATTTCTTTGTAACTAAGTCTTTAGGTTTCTGCTAAAAGTTTTAAAGTGGTTAAAATATTATAATTATTCCAGTTTGAGATCTAAGGCTTAATTTTATTAGTATTTTTTAATATTACGCTACAAACCTGTTTAGATATAAACTAGCTGACCCCGCAGACGTTGTTCTGCTATATTTTTAATGTGATTTATTTAAAAAAATTGGGGTGAGTCACCCTTATCACTTAGGGGTATGAAAAATAGATGTTAGCCGATTCTCAGACCTACCCAATATGCTTACCAAATTTCAGAGGAATCGGTCAAGCCGTTTCGGAGGAGTATGCAGACTAACATTGTGACACGAGAATTTTATATATAAGATATAAATAAATCACTTTATTTTAATTCAGAACTTTTTCGTTAATATGTTTGTATAATGTTTTGTTATCATGCTTTTATAAGTGGTTAAATATACGTATTTAATTTAACTACAATTATTTATATAGTATAATTTTAGTATTTAAACTAGCTACAATTGTGTCTTTGTTGCTTGCAACCGACCGAATCCCAATTCTCCTTGTGATCAGAGAAACACACGATAATTATTGAAAAAAAATGTTTGTTATAAATAATGAAGCATGTAAAAACCTAAATAAGTGCTTTCATTTGAATATTAAAATATATAATTTTTATAAATATTATTAAATATTTCTACTTCGCAATTTGGTAGAATGCTCGTATGTTGGTGTTCTTAAATATCTTTTTACCAACTTTTTATCACACATATTCCGCAAATAGATAAATTTCTTTTCATTTTTAAAAAAAAAGCATTTGGCTCAGAAGGCATACTAATTATTTTTCGGATAAATCTGCACACATAGTTCTTTTTTGACTGTATGCAAATAATAAAATTTATTTCTAATGAGTTAGACAAACGAATTAAAATATTACAGTAAACTGGGTTAAAAAAATTATCCAATTTTGTTTACCAACTAATGTTCTCTTTCCGAACATTTTTTATTTTCTGGATAGCTAAATCTTGGTTTCCCATTATTCAAGTCAATACAATATACCGAATATTGTTCTATGTTAAAAACTTAGTAAGCGCCGTCGGCAATATAGCGGAATACGAACATTGACCTTCTACAAAAACTTTTGGAATCAGATATTTTTTGCTAAAGATACCGTTCTTGTCATAACTGTTATTACATTGTTTCATACATACATATCATCGTGCCAAGTCGTTTACGGGGTAGGCATAGAGTATCAAGAGCCAAATCTCACGGTCTTCGCTGGCCTTACTGGCTTCCTCCACATTCATAACCCTTTTAATACGAACACGCCGGTTTCGGATACTCTTGACACCAACCTGCGGATCTCTCCCCCGGTCTCCCCGGGTACCTACATCTATCCACATTCGCATTGTATATCTGCTTTGTCCGTCTTTTATCTGCCATTCTTTTCATATGACCGATCCAGCGAAGCATGCTCTTTCTCATTTTAACACCAACACTTTCTTTCAATCCAACTCTTTCTCAAACCTCACTGTTGCGAATGCGGTCAGCGAGCGTTATAATAGCACCATTTTTTTGTATTGTTCCTATTTTGAATGCATTTATCCTGCTTTCATGCTTTTTCTTATATACCCAACTCTCGCTTCTATAAAACAACGTTGAGATAAGCATAAAATTAGGTAAAACGAGTATAGCACCTTGGCTAAAAAACCTCGCTTTGAAATAGTTTACCCAGCGCTCCATTCACACTATTCCCTGCACACACTCTCCTTTCTACATCCGTATATAGCTTACCTAACGCTCCATTCATACTACACACACTCTCCTTTCTACATTCGTAGTGTACCTCTTATTAGAGGTAAAAGCACAACCAATATATATATATTTCATTCACTTGATCCAGCTTTACAAATTATTTAATTTGCCAAAAATTTTTTTGGCTGAAAATTGCAAATTAAATAATTTTATTTGGATTTTAGTATAGAATTCCGCAAAGTAATGCATTCTTCTATCAATTTACCAATGTTAACATGAAACCATGCTTTACTTGCGGGTGAACGGCAACATACATTGTTTCAATAATAAATAAATAAATATCCCTGCGCAAGTCACACAAATTATTGAATCTAATCAGAAAGTAAGCAAATTATATGCTTGTGTGTGTGTGTGTGGGTGTAAGTCAACGATACTATTACATATAAATACTTAAATAGATAACAGAATCAATTTAATAAACACCCAGACCCGGAAACGCAAACATCTGAAAGTTCATCACACAAATGTCTGCCCCGTCAAGAATCGAATCGGTCAATGGAGTTACCCGTGTACCAATGAGGCGGTTAAAACACATACATATCATACATATCTTCACGCCAAGTCTCTTACGGCGTAGGCAGAGAGTATCGAGTGCCAGACCTCACGATCCTGACAAACCTGTCTGGCTTCCTTCACATTCATTACCCTTTTCATACAAACATACCAGTTTCGAAGACTCTTGACACCGCCCTCGGATAATATCCGAGTGATCTGATCGTGGAATGTCAACCTTGGTCTCCCTGGGTACCTACATCCATCCACATTTGCATTGCATATCTGCTTTGTCAATCTTTCATCTGTCATTTTTTCCACGTGACCGAACCAGCAGAGCATGCCCTTTGGCATTTTAACACCAACACTTACTTTCAATCCCCCTCTTTCGCCGATCACACTATTACGAATGCGGTCAGTGAGCGTTACACCACAGATTTTCCGTAGCGCTCTCATTTCGACCGCATTTATCCTACTTTCATGCTTTTTCTGACATACTCAACAGTCGCTTCCATACTATAATGTTGGAATAAGCACAGAATTATGCAATGCGATTCTAGCTTTTTGACTCAAAACCTCGCTTTGAAATAGCTTACCTATCGCTCCATTCATACTATTCCCTGCACATACTCTCCTCTCTACATCCGTGGTATACCTTCCATCCCTGCTAAAACCGCAACCAAGATCTACAATTTCATTAACTTGCTCCAACACTACATCATTAACTAAAACTCTTACATCCGTTCTGACTTCGTCTCTTTCAAACACCATAACTTTAGTTTTCGTCGCATTCAAATGTAAGTCCCTTTCTTAACAATCCCCTTCCAAAAATGTGACCTCTGTCTGCAGCTCAGATGGTGTAGAGCCCAAAAGTAGAGCATCATCTGCATAAAGCAGGCAGTGCACCACTTGATTATCCATATGCATTCCCTCATTCATAGACCTTAACATTCGAAGACATTTGTCCAAATACAAAATAAACAGGCGTGCCGACAACACGCAGCCCTGCTTGACGCCAATGTTGACATCAAACCAAGGCGATATGTTACCGTCCACCCGCACATATGCTTTACAATTTAAATACATAGACTGTACAGCACGCAGCAAGTACCCGTCTATCCCATAATCTGGCAAAATGTCCCAAAGTTCCTTACGTACAACCCTGTCAAACGCTTTTTCGAGATCCACAAAACTGCAGAAAACCTTCTGACCCACGGCCAGATACTTCTCTACAATGTTGCGGAGCGAAAACACTTGATCCGTACATCCTCTTCCAGACCTGAAACCACCTTGAGCCTCCCACAATGTTCCATCGGACATCCCTTGCATCCTCCTTTCAACTATTTTTCCATACACTTTTGATGCTAAAAAGTTGCTCATGACAATACTACTGCTGTATGTTAATTTAATAAGTGCCACCTTACCTATTCATGCCACTATCACTTGAATGCTGGCCATTGTCATGTTCTGTGTTGGAGAGCAAAGTAGCTGTGTAGGCCGTGAGTTAGCAAAACTTCACGGTGCTAGAATTAATATGTTTAAAAAAATTACAAAAGTAAATTAAAAGGAACAAGTGATACGTAAAATCTAGCAGGTAGATTTTTAATACCTGTCTTGTTCGAATACTCGAAGTAGTTGTATTCTTCAACAGGACTATTTTTCTCATCATTGTTGCAATTGGTAGCCCGTCGTTGTAAAGAATGCTTTGACGAATTTTGTTATTCTAGAATCTTAACCCTCAGATTAGGAGAAATATGCAAGAGCTATCGTATTTTACTTATTTCTTTGCGATAGGCATGATAACTGATTTTGTAAAATGTTTTTAAAATATTTGGAAATATGTATAAACTGTAACGAATGTCAAGAATTTACATTAATTTTTGAAAGAATATACCGTCAAGAAAAAAGATTTTTGAAGTGAAAACTTCTTTATCGGCGTTGCGCACTTTTTTAAGAATGGGTAAAAACTTCTAAACTCGCGTCAGATTCGTAAGACGTCAGATTCGTATAATGCCATCGCCAGCGATTCAACGCTACGACAAGCGTAAAACTTTGTATGTACTATAAGACGTCATTCAGCGCTTTATTTGCTTTTATTATATCACAATAAACTTGAAGAGAATCAGAAAGCGCTTAAACACTTAAGTGTTTATTGTTCTGTGTGATATTATTAGACATTTTATTTCATTCAGCGCTTGATCTGCAGTATTAAATAATTGTACTGTAAAGTGTAAACTGTTTCGAGCTTTGAATGCTTTTCAGTTTGTGGTGGATAAAATAGATATTAGTTTAGTAAAACATCTTTTAATTTGGTTGCGACTTGTAAGTTATGTCATATTTTCTCAGTTAATAGAAATTACAGTACAACATTGTTAAGAAGTTTAGCTGTTTTCGAAAAAGTTGTAAGTTTAACAAGGAAAATAATAGTAAAAGAAAACTCGATATACACATGTATATTATATTGAATCGAATTATGTGTAAGTTTGAAAAATTAAATATTTCATCATATTTTATCTCATATTTTAATTGGCCGAGGTAAATTATGAAGTGGCCGTACTAGTAGGTAGCGTACTGAAGTTTCATGGCTTATCTGTGCTAAGGCAATAATAGTAATAGGTAGGTAATAGTAATAGGTAAGTACTAATAGTACTAATAAGGTGTACTAGTACATTTTACGGACTGTACGATTACAGTGCGAACCCAAAAATGTCCGATTAAGCACAAGACTATTGTATTATACCACATAAATGATAGTAATTACATAATTTATACTGATAATTAAAGCAATTCTTGGAAAATTATTCCCTTACCATTCCAAAATATCAAAAATGCACAACGTTAATATTCAAGTTTTTACTTCTTCCGGCACTCCCGGAGAGCAACCCGTCTTTTTGTTTACATTTCTGGACTGGCGATAGTCGTTGTGAATATCGGAGACATAGGGATGGGAAACATGTAGAATTCTCTCAGAAAGTAATTTAAGAATAAATTTTTAAATCGTTGTTTTACGATAGACCGAGTTACACTCTCTTATTTAACTCAATGGTTGCTGTATTAGTAAATTAAGCAGTGGAGTACGTTTAAGATTCACTGAAAATGAAATGCCCTAGGGCTTATTTCACTATTTCCTAAACAATTTGATTTTAGTTATTTTGTCGATTTGGATTGGTAAGACGGTAGTGTTAGGTTTTCGTTTATTTTTATATACGGCAAATACAACTTTGGAGATACAACCGAGATACATCGTTGGATAAATTTGCAAAAAAGTTTATCAGATTGTAAGCGTCGTCGGGCATGACATCACAACCCGTACGAACCAACTGTGCACTTCGCACTGTGATGACGTCACAGTCGTTTTCTTTTTTTCATTCATCATTTTAAATTCATTTATCATATTTTCGTGTTGATGAAACTGAGCGCTTGCGGCGATTGCGGGGATTGTATATCCACGATCGATTTGACAAATATCTGTGTCCATTTTGGGCAAGGGTTATGAGGTATGAATAACATTAGATACAATAGAATGATCATTATAATAATTTATTGAACACTTGCGGAGTATTTTTTTTACGTCAACGTCACAGCTTCGACTCAGCGTCTGTGTGATATACTTAAACCACTAAACTGAAATGCCTAGAAATCTTACAGGGGAACCTCGTATTATGGAGGTTCTAGACGTTTGTAAACATTGGTTTTATCTTTCAGGGTGGTAAATTTAATCCTCATTTAATAACAATCGGAAGATGGAAAAAAGTGTCTCCAAGGTTACCTCTGTTGGAAGGCGTGTTTACAACCGTCTAGAACGTCTTTAATTAGCAAATGAATGGCATTTAGTGCAATCGTAGCGTCAGTAATCGACCATCCGCCCTGTCTTTTGCTTCTATACATTTGCAATTCATGTATATACTTTAAAAAAAACAAGTAAGCAATACTTTGGTGAATTCTTATTTATAAAAAAAAAGTATCTTACTTATATACCTTAATACTAAGTTCCACAGTGTGGTATATAATTCTTAGTTATGATTTTATTAAAGTCATTGCATTCTTTTCTCAACTATTTTGACCTAAACTAAACTAAATTACTAGCTGAGAATTAATTTTGTTTAGAAAATATAAAAAATCTAAATATATTTTATCTTTATCTACGAAACAATAGAAGCAAGAAAATAAACGTGTTTACAAATATTTCTAAATTTAAACAATGTATATTGAAAACAAAAAGTTTGTAGATTGTGATTATGATTATTGAGAACTAAAGTGTTTTGCTATCATGAACACATTAAGAAACTTATGAATATTTGAATTTTTAATAATTGATTGTATATTGATGTTAATATACCTAACTATTTCTTTGGTGTAAAATCTACATAATTGTTAAATGATATTTTTTTGTTCTTAAATAAGCCTATTTTGATGTATTTTCCCATGAAAACATAGTGATTATTAAAAATGTGCATAATACATATTATTCTTAATATTAGTTGTAGCCTTCCATTATAATTATAATATTAATCAAAACAATTGTCAACTAAAAGGTCGAAATATTTTATACAAATATAGACAAAATCCACGCAACTGTAACATCCAACAAAAAAAAATGTATTTAATTTGTGAAATCGTTGTAATGTATCGTATCGTTGTATGTAGTTTCTTTTGTACGAGTTTTTTTCTAAAATTTATTGCCACGTATTCTTTATCATATAAGCGCCCTTTTCACCTATCATTATAGCAGGAGCATTTGTGTGAGCAACTATGGTTCTCGGTATAATACTACTATCTACTACTCGTAAATTTTTCACACCATGCACCCTTAATTCCGGATCTACGACAGCATCTGCGTCTGTTGATGGACCCATCTTGCAAGTAGCTATTTGGTGATGTAAAGTGGATGTGATCGTTCTCACAGCACACTTCCAGTAATCGTCACTACCAAATATATATCGCCTACAATTTGGGAAAGGCTTTTCGTACAACGTTGCTCCATATTTTTTCAACGGTTCTGCATTAACTATTTTTATGATATATCGAATAGCAGCTACCATAGTTGCTACATCTCTTGGATCTGTCAAATAATTACCGTAAAGTTTTGGTTGTTCAAACGGATTTGTTGAACCTAGTTCTAGAAAGCCTTTGGATTTTGGATGGAGTAACATGAAAAGAACTGTAAAACTTTCAGAATTTTCTAAAGGTTTGTATACGTCGTTATACATCCAGTCAGCAAGATGTATTCCTTTGGCTACGATGTTTCCTCTATCTGTAGTAAAGGATGCGCATGTGCCTAGAACTTCTATATCCGGATAATCACCAATTTCATCAGATACATTTGTTTTGATATAACCTATAGTTTCAACCCCAGTAAGTGTTGACATAGGTCCATCACCAAACTGAAGATACTGTAAGACATTTTCCATTGTGGCTACGTTTTTTTCTAATAGTGTTAATTGTGTTGTATTCAATGTGAATGTTAGACCTGGAAATGATATATGGTCGTAAAGAGTTTGACCAACTCTTAAATCCTGTATTACTTCGATTCCGAAATTTTCTAAATGGTTGCGAGGTCCTATTCCAGACAGCATTAAAAGATGTGGTGATTCTATTGGACCAGCTGAAAGAATTACTTCTCTTTTTGCAAATATTTGGTACGATCTGCCGTAATATTGGAATATTACACCTTCGGCTGTTTTAGTTATGGGATCAATTATAACCTTGGTAACATAACTATTTGTTAAAACATGCAGATTTTTTCTTTTCTTTTTATCATGTAGGAATGCTTTTGCGGAACTGGTTCGTCTTCCGCGACTCATCGTTGCTTGAATGTAACTGAATCCAAATCCGTCTGGTGTGTTATAGTCTACTTTTCTGTGACCCAAGGTTTTAGTCGCATCAAGAAAGGCCTTTGACAATTTTGTTCTGAAAAGATATATACAAAAATTAGTTTTAGTTATATACTTAATATATAATACTAATATAAGTATATAAATTATTTCCTATTTTGCGTGGTCATCGCATCACGCCTCAACGGATGGACCAAATTTGCTAATTATTATTTTATTGCGCTATTTATTACCAGGAGAAGATTTTTGTAAAAAACTGGGAAAATTGAAGAGGAAAATGGGAAGTTTTATTTTGTGATAAAAAATATACGCTGCTTTTAAGCATCAATGATGTAAATTGTACTTAAATATTAGTTTGTGTTAATGACAAGAGAATCGAACATCACACTGCTTGCGAGTTTCTTGGAATGTATGATTTCCATTTATCCAGGGTGTGCGAAACTAACACTGGAAAGTCAGAGAAAATAGGAGAAATACAATTCGTAGATTTTTTGTGGAGTTGAGGCTAACGATCAGATAGATAAGAAAACCCAAAGGCTTAACAGTGTAGCTAGTTCCCAACACAATCAAGTTTTGCTTTGTGTTTGGGTTATCTTTTTTTTAATTTAAACCGGTAACACCTATGGTGTCTTTAGGCCATAGTTGTCTCTTAGTTAATAAATATCAGCCTAAAATAAGGGTTTATTAATAGAGGTTTTGTAGTTACGAATACTTGATTTTTACTTTTAAACTAAAACTTTTCGCTTTGTCGTCTAGTGGCACGGTGATGGAGTAAACTACATAAGGTCCCTGATCGGTCATGCAGGTCAAGCAACGAAACGTGTGATTTTTTATAGTATTGATAAAAACAATGTTGTCTAGAATTTGACAAGTGTCCGGCTGCTTTCCATTGTTAGAGTGCTGTGCAGAAACTTGCCCAGGTAAGGATTTACCGCCGTACCATTTCTACCGCCATAATGCAATGTCATGTTCCGATTCGGAAGGTAGAGTTGCTGGTAGACTTGCAAAATGGGCCTTACGACCCTGCCACAGGATAGCGACACACCTGTAACGTTTATGATGTCTATAGGTTACGTTTATCTCTTTACATCAGTCACGTGATTGTTCGCTGTCTTTTGCCATTAAAAAATCTAATATCCATTTACTGTTGAAGTTTCCAATGCCGATATGATTAGATAGTAGAATATAATTGCCAACTTACCTGAAAGGCACATATTCCACATTGAGTTCGCCGTCCTTTCCATGCCAAGGAGAGTCTTTCAGCCCTCGAAGATATGCTCTCTCTGATTTCTTGTAAAATGGAGTAACTTCTTCATATGACCTGTAAAATTAGATTTAGTTTTAGTCTTAAAAAATTGTAGAAATTTAAGTCCAAGTGCTTAAGTAAAAGTACCTTGAGAGAAACGATAGTTATGGCCATTATAAATGTGAATTTCATTTGTAACGGTGAACTCATTTAGTAGAACTCAGAACTGTGCATCTATTGGACATATCTACTCGCGTTAAGGGTAAAGAAAGGAATTAAAAATTTCGTTACAGGATTAGAATCCCGAGTTGCTCAAATGTTTAGAGCATTCGGCGGCTTGAAAGGGTACTGGCGAAATTTTTCTTTCTTTAAAAAATGTATTTGTATATTCTATTCAGCGGAGTCGGACCAACACGGTATAATATATAAATAGATTTATGACTTATGTTTATGTTAAGTATAATGTTAGATAAGAATTTTACGACAAATATAGTGTCTATTAAATAATAGCGAGCTTCAGGAAACTTTTGAATTATTCGAAAACAAGGGTCATTTTTGTATACCAGCGTTATCTATGGGGGATACAAACGAGACGTTACCCTTCAAAACTGGACGTCTGGTCAGATAAATATGAATATTTGGAAGTTTTCCCGAGCGCCGACGATGTAAAATTTTTTTTTATTTCTTACCATCCGTAATTTCCATCTGCCGCTATTCTGTCCCAATCTTCTTTCATTCCTCGTGTGTATATCATGTAGTTTACCACACTTGATCCACCCACCGCTCTTCCTCTTGGCCAAAAACATCGGTTGTTTTCCATACCTGAAAAAGTAAACATCTTTCATAAGATTTACCTTGCATTTTACATTGTGTAAATGTGAGTCAAACTTTGCCACTGAATTTTTAAGTTAACAAAATTTTTAAGTTAAGATTATCTACTACCAATTGAGATGAATTTTGATAAAGCTTGGTTTGAATGATAATATATTATCTATTTGTTACCCATGGCTACGCCGCACATTTAATTGGTTCTCACATAAAAATCCGTAAAGATATCGGGATATAGATCAAATATTACAAAATTTAATCAAAACCGGCCTATTAGTTCCGGAACTCATTTCGAGCATGTATCTTGATTTTTTTATATGTATTCATTATAAATAGATAAGTTTTTTGACATTAACCTTATCCATACTTCCATACTAAAGTAAACGTGAAAGACTGTCTGTTACGCTTTCACGACTCACCCGCTGGACTGATTATGATGAAATTTTATATGCATTTAGTTGCAGATCCAAGGTAAAACATGAGCTACTTTTTTTTAAATTATAGACATTCGAGAGTATCAAACGACTAATGGGGGATGAAAGTTTGTTTGAAAATCGTAAATAATCAACAAAGTATCTGGTAATAAACAGTTACTTGTAAATAAACTGCTTATTAGCAAAAGTGGTAAATTAATACTTTTTGTCATGGCTATGGCCAGTTATCAAATAAAATTGGAGTTACTGCAAATTAAACATCGCGGATTAAGCTTTCGAAAAGCATAAAAAATAAGTTAATTTGGCATTGAAGCTATAGACTACGGTTGTGTTTTGCCGTCAGAAGGGCCATGTGGTTGTTTGTTTGTTTTTTATTGTGATATTCCAAAGCAAACCCACAGACGGATTTCGTGATTCTAAGAAATTCTCGCCGTCTATAGACAGCAAAGGTGGTAATGGTGCGTTGCCAACCTCGAGCAAATTTAAGTCCCCGAAGAGGTAGGTAGAGGCACAACCTGTGCATCTACGACTAGCCGAAGACACTAAGTCCCACAATGTGAAAGGTGGCAAGGCTATCGCCAACCGGGCACGTAACCATTCTCAAGCAATTTTTTTATTAGAAGATTGGAAAAATCAATTTGTCTTTTTGTTGCCCGACCCGGGAATCGAATCTTTGACCTCATGCAGTCAAGTCCAACACCTGGACCTATAAAAAAAGTTTTATGTCCTATAAAAAAGGTTGTCATTTAAAAACATTCTTCCGTTACAAGTCTGCAAGGTAGCATTTTAACCTTTTTCCGTGACCAAGATAAGTTGAAAGCCGAGGGTAAACTACATACAATATAAGTAGGTAATAGTTTGGAACTTGAAAGTGAACTCGATATTATATCTGCAGAATATAATATTCATACTTCCTTACTAATATTATGAGCGCGAAAGTATGACTGTTGCTCTTTCGCGGCTCCACCGCTGGACCGTTTTTGATGAAAGTTCACATGCGTATAGTTAAAGCCCCCAGGCCAAATATAGACTTCTTTTTTTCAAATATCATGCTCAGAGGACCATAGCGAATCAAAGTTGTATGAAAATCGTAACATTTCGACGTTGACAATGTCGGGGGCAAACAGTTAGTATGAACTTGCAACATCTTAATACCTGCAACTTTAAAATATATTTGTAATGCAATGCTCTTCTGAAACCCAGGAACTAAAACACTAATAAGTTTTAATTAAAAACGTAAACTCGATTGCGTTTTTGTTGCAAGTTGATAACAGACTCCAAAATGGATATAATTAATTTTAAACTTTTTGTTAAAATAGTTCAAGTCAAAAAAACTCAGTAGTCAAAAGAATGTTAATTTTTATAATAATAATAAATAATATAATTAGGTAGGTAAAAGAGGTATTCGAAAACAGGTTTAAAATTTTGATTATTCTTTTTGATTTGTTTGTATTTTTAACCGAATCTAAATAAGAAGGAAAATGACATTCGACTAGTTTTTTCTTGTATGTTTGCTACGCGATTACTCAGCCAATACCCAACCGCCTGTGGTGTTTTTTTAAGAATGATAGGTCATGATTCCTATATGATCCTATATTAGTTTTAACATGATTCGACTAGCAGAATTAATTTAGGACCATTACAGAAACATTTGCTATGTTTTGAAAAAATAATTATTAAATCGCGATATAGAACTTATGAAATAGTTGTGGATTTTAGCAGTTTTGCTGAGATTGATTACGTTGAGTTATTCTAATTTGCAAATCTGCCAGCTACTTCGTCATTGAGACCGAATGATGGCGCAGTAGCTTGCAGACTTGTACAAATATTAATAATACAAATAAATAAATACCCCATAAACACACGCACAATTCCACAAGTTGAATCTAACTCCAAAGTAAGCAAATTATATGCTTGTGTTATGGGTAGTTATGGGGACAATAAATTTAATATACACCCAGACCCCAAAATGCAGACATCCAATTGTTGAACACATAAAGGCCTGCCTCCGTCGGTAATCGAACCCGAGCCCCGCGGTTGGTCAGTTGAGCGTGTACGCTAGCCATTCGACCAGCGAGGTGGTTGGTGTATGAGTAACGTTTGCCAAATATAAAAAAATTGACAAGAAAAAACCGTCTTAAAAAAGCCGTGAGTGACGCAACTTAACTAGGTTATAGAGTGCGGTGCGGTAGTTAGCCCAGATTGTTATTACCGCCTAAATTGTACCTGCCGTCTTAGTGTTAGTCATTGTTATTGTCTTGTTCCGTTCTTAAAGGAAAGGCAGCAGGTACCACACGTGGGCCAAGAGCACGGCCTTAGCCTTATCATCTATGGAATATCAATGGTTTCTAAGCGATTGATATATCTTACCATTGTGAAAGCCGCGTGCTTTTGTTTATTATATCTTTGCTACATACTTAGTATAAATCACAGTCGCTTTCAGCTGTTTGTCCCTACGTACGCATAGATCTTAAAAACTGCGCAACGGATTTTGATGCGATTTTTTTAATAGATAGTTATTCAAAAGGAAGGCATTCGTATAACAATGCAGGAGCTTGACCACTCTTGCGAAGCTGGGACGCGCGTAACTTCCGAACCACTTGACCTATTTGGCCAATTTTGGTTTTGTATTATTTTTGGAAGTCCAGAAATGGTTTTAAAGATAAGATAAAATTAAAAAAAAAACCTGCCAGGAAATAAGGACAAAAACATTTTAATTTTTCCCATACAAACGGAATGGGTGAAACGAAGATCTCCGGGTCAGTTAGTTAAGAAATAACAATACCAATTAATATATAAGTGTTAATAACAATTGTTAATTGAAGTTTTTATTGGAATAAAGAAACAAAAAATCATAATATACCTATTTGGAATTGATTATCTTGAAGGATCGAATTACTGGACTGGTTCCATGTTTTCATTTTCTAACGGCCAATGTTAATAATGTATCTCAATCTAATGTATTTCAAGCAATCTAGATAGCTGCGTATCCGCCGGCCTATGCTATACCTTATTCTCATATTTATCCTGTGCACAGATATATTAATGGCAAGCGATAACATAAAAATGGATCAAAATATCAATCTTGGACAGCGAGTTTTGGATTAGGATTGATTATTAATATTGGCCGTAAGTAAGGTATCTATGTAGTAAAGAGTTTTTTATTAAATGAAAACTTATTTAGCGGCGTTGCGCACTTTTTTTGGAATAGGTAAAAACTTCTAAACTCCCGTCAGGACACGTGACCTCGTAAGACAAAAATTCGTAAGAAGAATCTATAGCTATTATGCAACATTTCATTTAAGGCTACGACAAGCGTAAAACTTTGTATGTATTATTAGACGTCTTTATTTTATTAAACTTGAATAGAATCAGAAAGCGCTTAAACCCTTTATTAACTGTTTAATGTTCTGTGTGATATTATTAGACACATTATTTTATTCAGCGCTTGATTTGCTATTTTATCACAATATACTATTGCAGGGTTTCGCAAAGTGGGGTACGCGAACCCCTAAGGGTTCGCAATTCGACGGCAAGGGGTTCGCGACAAAATTTACGCAATGGTGGTGTGATGTGTGGACTAGCAAGTGGCAGTTACGTGCGGTAGATATGGTGGCGTTAAATACAGAAATCAAGTTGAAGCCAAGTCAGAATGAAAGTTAAAATTTTCCAAAATTACTCCTAAAATTTACTCCGTTTGTGACAAAAAAGGGCACCCATCACATTAATGATAAGAAAACATATTTTTTGACACCTTATTGTTACCTTTTATTTAAATAAAAACATTATTTTTTTCAACAGTCAACTTTATTGTATTTTGGGGGGGGGGACTTAATTAGTTACTTAAGGGGTTCGCTGTCACCAAGAAAGTAACAGGGGTAGGTGGAGCCAAAAGTTTGAGAAACGCTTCACTATTGAATGGAATCAGACAGCGTTTAAACGCTGAACTGTCAAACGTTTGGTGTGGTATTATTAGACACTTTATTTTATTCCGCGTTTGATCTGCGGTATTAAATAATTATACTGTAAAGTGTATATTATTTCTTGATTTGAACGCTTTGCAGTTTGTGGTGGATAAAATAGATATTAGTTTAGTAAAACATCTTTTATTATTGCGACTTGTATGTATATCATAGTTTCTCAGTTAATAGAAAAAGTTGTAAGTTTAACAAAGGAATTAATAATAGAAGGAAAATCGATAGACATATTTATAATATATAGAATTGAAGTATGTATAAGTTTGAAAAATTAAATATTTCATCATATTTTATCTCATAAGTAATATTTTTAGTATTTTAACTGGCCGAGGTAAGTTATGAGGTGGCCGTATTAGTAGGTAGCGTACTGACGTTTCATGGTTTAGCACAGAGTACTAATAGGTAGGTACTAATAGTATTAATAAGGTGTACTAGTACATTTTACAAATTGTATGAATACAGTGCGAACCCAAAAATGTCCGATTAAGCACAAGACTCTAAAAGTATTATACCACATAAATGATAGTACTTTCATACGGATAATTAAAGCAATTCGTGTAAAACTACTCTCTAACCATTCCAAAATATCAAAAATGCACAACGTTAATATTCAAGTTCTTCCGGCACATCCGTAGTGCAACCCGTCGTTATTTAATTTTAGATAACTCGATAATGATAAGATTTGCTGCAATAAGATAGCCCTTTTAATGACAACATTAGATTAGCCCTTTCTCTATACTGTAGATGTTTATATTTTTCTTAATATCTTTATTGAAAGCTTTGTTTAACTAAGTTAAGGCTAAGCAATATAATATGTATAAATACTTTTTTAAATGACATTCGTATTTTCCCACAATAAATAAATAACTAAATATCCCTGGACAAGTTACACAAATTGAATGTAATTCTAAATAAGCAATCTAATTCTTAATATGCTTCTATATCTATAACAATTATAAATATGCTTCTGTTATGAGTGTTGTCTAGAAGATATCGTTGATTTGGCGATTAGGCCGTCTTTGTATATGTTATTACTAAAGATTTTTTGAATATATTTGAGTATTTTTTGAATTTCTTTTCTTGGGCACACAATAAAGAGTTGTCGTATTGTATAATTTTGTATGTAAGTGTTACCTGTGCAAACATCTGGCTGATATTCCATTAAATATGGCCAGACGTAATTGGTTTGCTGGAACAAGGGCGACAGTATCGGCACCTCTGCTATCATCGGTTCCCCTTCGCCGGCTTCCAACAACAGTACTGTTGTATTGCGGTTTTCACTCAGACGGGATGCCAGCACACACCCCGCAGAACCCGCCCCTACGACTATATAATCGTACGCCTGCAACGGACCTATCATTCCTGAAAAGAGAATCAAAATGGGAATAAATTTGCTTTTTCTGGCTGGCTGGCTCGCGGTCGTTCGTACTTTAAAGATTTATGATTTTTTCTTGGTTTTTAATTTGGTTGCCTCTGTGGTCAAGCGGTGTGGTCCAGCGTTAGATTTCCGGGTCGAGCATTTCAAAAGGTTTTTTCAATTTTCAAATAAAATAAACGTTGCCCGTTGTATCCTAAGTACACCTGGCAACCTAATTACTAAGTACTTTCGGCTAATCGTAGAATGTACCTCTTCCTATTTCTTTGAGAATGCGGGCGCGAACTACTTACTTTTTGAGATTTTTTCATATATTTTACTCCTTGAACTTTTTTTAAAAAAGCTTTGACCTAGATCAGAGGTTCCCAAACTTATTTCATGTAACGCCCACTTTGAAAATCAGTTGTTTTGTAGCGCCCCCCCCTCGCTTTTTTCTTGTCAATAACCTTAATAACATATTTGTTGTGCCTAGTTTAAAAAAAACATTTTTTTCAAGATTTATACCGCCCCCCTCTAGGCTTCCAGCGCCCACAAGGGGGCGTTATCGCCCACTTTGGGAAAGGCTGACCTAGATCTTGAACTGTTTCAAGATATGCTCGTCTTTTTGGCCTTGAAAATTTGTAAATATCATGACTATGGATAGTTAAAAATTAATACTAATAATATTGAAAATATCTCTAGACAAATTACACGGATTGCCTACCAAAAAATGTTAAAAATAGGTAGTGAATATAGATTTGACTCAAGAAAATACAAAAGAGGTATCGAAACAATTGTAATCCGTTTAGTTACCTGTACAAAAAAGTAAGAGTCTAACATATAAACTCCTGTTTACAAAATTGGTTAAAATTAATTTATGCGCTAAAGTCGTCTTCTTAATGAGTAGAACAGCTAATAGCCACAAGCTGTAGCTCTAGATGTGAGTATCTAAAAAAACTTGTTTAAAAAAATCGATTGTAACGAAACGAAAATGTTGGTGACACCTGTAATTTCAATACAAATGTGGACTTCACATGAGAGTGTGAATTCATTAGTATGATTTACGTAGAACTAACTAATGGACATTACACCCCTGTTTACAGTACTATATAAATCAAATAAATCAGCTGTACAGTTCATGAACTTGAATTTGAACTTTACATATTGTAAACATTGTTATGGAGTAGTCAATAGTCAAATCAGACGGTGTTGGGGATGGTTTCCAAGTTTTTTCATAACTGGATGGATAAATAATTAAACAAATAATACATAACAATCAAATTAAAAAAGTTTCGAGTATCTCAATCTTCAGTAACTCAAGTAATGTGCTTTCAATAGTAATTGAAGTAATGTGATTTCTAATTTTTTTCTTGTAATTTCATGCCATTGATCTGCCTTGTCATCCATATGATCACTCTATTTTCATGTACTACATGTACTAAATCACCAATAATTATTATTCTCTCAGACATTTGAAAAAAATCAAGTATTCTGGAATGGAGTACCGTTTAAATCTAAAACTGTGACTAGATAGGAACGTAGTTATTAACGACTGTAGATAGATTATTGATGTTGGCCGTTACTTAGAAGGTTCTGCGCCATCTGGATTTGCGACTTACAGATGTATGTATTTTGTTACTTACATACTCGTATACGCATGTCAGTTTAGGCAAAATATGACCGTACCAGGCAATAAACCCCACCCTATTTCACTGACATGATGGCTTCCTTCCGGCGTTTAAAGTTCCATGTCGTAGTGCTTAAATAGTCGGATAAAGTTGCGACTCTTACAAAAAAATCTAATAACTATAGATACGATTTTTATTCGTTCATATAGCGTTGTTTTATGACTATAATTATTATATTATATTTGAAGAAGTAACTGATTATTTTTTTATGTATTTATTTCTAGTATGAAATATTTAGTCTGGAATTAAAGTTATAAAATATGTACCCAAAAAAATTAGAAATATACAATTAATTTTACAAATTGATACTATGATGGTGACTAGTATTATAGCAGAGGAGCCTAAGATGCGAGAAGTGTAGGCTCTAAGAATATGTTTTTATCGTCGGAGACACTTCATCTAAATCAGACTGGTCGCCATAATGAATATACATGTCTTGGATTTTGGACAGTTTCTGATTCTCATAAAATGTAAGTCATGATCAAGTCGTCTCAATATTTAAACATGCGCTTATTGGTAAGCAATAAACTCGTACTCGATTATATTTTCAAGCCAAAAAAATTTAGACCGACTACCCTACACGCACAACTGGCAGAAATCGCTCTGAAGCGATAGGAACGCCTTTGTGCATCTAAGTTAAATACTGTAAGTGAAAGAGTGTGTATTATTTTGTAAATTTTGGTGCATAATAAAGTGTATTCATTCATTCATTCATTAGAGGTTTTATTTACAACTTAGGTTTAGTGTACAAGCTATCTAACTTAACGCAATCTGAGGCGTCTAAGTAACTCCTCGAAATCCCTCTTGGGCTCCCCTACTACTAAATTTATTCCTACATTTACACATAATAATTGTTAACAGAGCAAACTGGTTATTGTACTTGACTCTGGCCTTCACATTGCCACTTCAACTTCGTTATTATTATTATTACATTCAGTAGTTTGTTATGAAAATAAATATAAATGAATAGTAGTTTTAAGATTTTAGTTTCAAGGAAGGCAACTCGAATAACATCAACCCTCAACCCACCTCAACCCTTTAAGGTGAAGGACCCGTCACCGAATACCATTATTGATCCATTAATTTTATACTGCTTTAGAAAATATGCTGGACTCGTATACTCTTTTTTTCTTTTTGTCTTAGAGCTTAATAGTCTTTCAAAAAGTTTACGTCCGAGGTGGTTCTGTTACTACCAAGTCTGGATTTGTGGAATCCAAGGGAATGCTTACTGAAATTGAAGTTGTGTAACGAAAACACGTAATTAAACATTCGAATTGATTATTTTAAACCTTTATTAATAAGCTCAATTTTCTAGTACTAATATTGTGTGAGTACAACAAAACTAAAACCCAGACTAAGTCACGGCAATTGTCAAATCTATACTTATAAATAAATATAAATATCCACTAAACAAGTTACACAAATTGAATCCAACCCCAAAGTAAGCAAGTTATATGCTTGTGTTATGGGTGTTAGTCAACGATACTATTACATGGAAATACTTAATAGATTCAAGAATAAGTTCAATAACCCCAAAACCCGGAAATGTAGACATGGAAATACTTAATAGATTCCAGAATAAGTTCAATAAACCCAAAACCCGGAAATGCAGACATTTAAATATTCATCACACAAATGCCTGCCTCCGACGGGAATCGAACCCGAGCCTGGTGATTGGTCAGTGTAGTTAGGCGTATACGCTAGCCACTCGACCAATTGATAGTAAATTACGTTTATCCGACCTTCTCCTTGACCGACCCTAATTTTAGGGATACATGCCCAAACGCCTTAACTTGCAAGCGAATATTTACGAGTCACGTAAAGATACCATTGGATGGTGATGTTATTTTTGGTGTTTGGCATGAGCCTAAGCATCTGCCGTTGGATAAGTTTGATTTGGACCAAGTTCCCCGATTTAACAAAATTGGGGTTTAAATTATTCTAGATTAGCCATAATTTGTCATAGAAAGTCATGCTAGGTTCTTAGATAAAGATGAAGCTATTTCGTGAGATTTGGCGGCAAATTCACTTGTGCTCATGAACTGAACAAAATTCAATAAATGCAGAAAAAAACTGCGACCATCTTTGTTCTAATATACATCTTTACGCCAAGTGCCTTACGTGGTAAGCAGAGAGTTCTTTTTATCTTTTTGGCGCCAAAACCCGATGCTTACCAATATTATTAGCTCATTGATATTGTTAGTGATAACATTGATTAGCTTTTAAGGTTGCCCTGTCCTCCAGACCTTACATGACTATGCGAGGCATAATAATAGATAAGGCACTGGCTCTTCCCATACCCACCCTACTGATCCTAGCAGCGACAGTTTTTATAAGGGTGTTTACGTATCCTTATGCCGGTATCCCCGAAAATGTAGCCAGAAGTACAATCTGGTTTCCATGATCCATAATTAGCCGAAGGTCTACTTTTAGTCCCCCTATGTGGTTGTTGACAGTTGTTTATTGGACTCATTTGGAAATTCCTGACCTGGGACCCGGGCGGTTTTTCATAGCATTTATATAAAGGTTTTGACTAGTATAATAACAAGTTTCCTGCTGTTTTAAAAATAAAGTACAAATAAATGGCAAGGTCCTGTTGTTTTAAGAATAAATTGATGGACTCACCTTCAGGTAAATTATAATTATCTCTAAACATAGAGAATACATCTTCATCAGGTTGTTTAGGTTTGTACAAGGGAGTCTGCATCATCATATTGACTATTTCACTTTTGATTCTAGTCTTTGGTTGATTGTTTTCATTATTTCGGACATAATCATAATTGGTGAACGGATTTATTTGGCACTGGACATTAAAAAATAAACATAAATTTAAAATTGGAATAATGTTTTTTAAACCGTATAACATTTTAATCACGATTGTTCTGTATATTATGATTAACCAGACGTATTTTTGCGTCGTTTCTGCTCGCCACCTCACTACCAAGTAATTCTTCTTTTGGATGTTGTTTTTAAATTTCGCGATTGGTCAGCTGGTTCGTAAACCTGTCATGGGTCATCAAACTCTTTGTATTTATAACTTTTGCGGTATTTGCAGTTTGTAGGGTTTGCTAAAATGGTGAAGGCTATGGCGATTATTTCGGTACATGTGATTAATGGTTTGATAACCGTTTATTATTGTAGTATAATCTGTGACCGTTACTTAAACATAGTGTACGGTAATAGTGGCGTAGTTTTTCCATTTTTTGTTTAAAGTTTATTCAGGTTACTAGCTGTTGACCGCGTTAATGATCCTACAGGAACATTTTTGCGGGATCAAAACTATCCTGTGTGTTAATCCAAATTACCTTCTATGTGTGGGCCATATTTCATGAAAACATTTTCAGCAGTCTTTGAGTGAAGAAGTAACAAACATACAAACTTTTACAATATTTCAACATTCACAATATTGTAATAGAATTATTACTATTATAAATTAATTATTAATGATTAGGGTAGGATAGGAAAAAAACATCTGCCGCCTAAGAAGAAGAAACCTCAACATAAATCTAATCAATAAAAACTAGTTAGTATCAACTAGAGATCTGAGATTGGGATCTTAAGTAAAAATGTATCTTCATGTCTGTATCCTCATAAGGTAGTCAGAGGTGCAGGAAGGGCTTCACGATTAGCGTTAGGTCCTTTTATTTGCATAATGTGATAGGTGACAAATCTATCGCCAAATGGACACTTATCCCGTCCTTGACAACTTTTTTATTACAAAATTGGCATACATAATTTTGATGAGGTCCCGGACCACTAGACTACAAAGGCGACAGTTCTTGTGTCAGTAGTTTTATCGGCTTTCTGATTTAAACCCCGTTGGTCGAGGGGTTAGCGTACACGTCGACCTACCGCGAGGCTCGGGCTCGACTTTCGACGGAGGCAGAGAATTGTGTGACGAACATTTACATGTCTGCATTTTTAGGTCTGGGTATTTATTAAATTTGTTCTGGTATATATTTAAGTATTTCTATGTACGAGGGTGAATCCAAAAGTTCGTAGCCTAACCTACATGGACCTATGACATTTTTTTAAAATCTACTGTCATTTGTTAGTATGTGTCATATTGATTTATTGTGCGAAGTTTCATTCCGATACTGCACAATATAAATTTTCTGTGATTATTTGTTTGAAGCAATCTGACGCAATTTTCAATAATGGAGAAAATTGAACACCGTGCAGTCATTAAGTACCTCAATAAAAAAGGCCTATCACCAAAAGACATCCATCAAGATATGGTGAGCACTTTGGGGGTATCTGCTCCATCGTATTCCAGTGTCAAGAAGTGGGTAGCTGAGTTTAAGCGCGGTCGTGGGAGCATTAAAGATGATCTTAGGAGTGGAAGGCCTACATCCTCTATCACGAAAGAAAACATCGATAAAATTTGTGATCTCGTACTGGGTGACCGACGTTTGACAATTGGTAAGATAGCAGAGATAACAAACATTAGTTATGGCCGGGTGCAACACATAATAACGGAAGAATTGGGGTTCCATAAGGTTTCTGCTCGCTGGGTCCCGAGGTTGCTTTCAGCTGAACAAAAACGAGTTCGATATACAATTTCGCGAGACTGTTTGAAACTTTTTGAGACTGATCCCGAGGACTTTTTGTCTAGATTTGTTGCCATGGATGAAAGCTGGGTTCACCACTATACTCCTGAATCAAAGCAACAATCCAAACAGTGGAAAAGATCAGACTCTCCTACACCGAAAAAGGCTAAGGTCGTTTTGTCGACTAACAAAGTCACGGCTTCTGTTTTTTTGGATGCGAAGGGCATTATTTTTGTAGATTTACCGAAAGGTCAAACTATGAATTCTAGTTATTATTGTAACCCTTTACGAAGACTCCGGGAAGGAGTAAAAGAAAAAAAGCCGGAAATGTTGCGTAAAAAAGTTTTGTTTCATCAAGACAATGCACGTGTTCACACTTCGGTTGAAACAATGTCTGTAATCCATGATTGTGGCTACGAATTGCAGCCCCACCCACCTTATTCGCCGGAGTTAGCCCCCTCGGATTATCATTTATTTCCAAATTTAAAAAAACACTTGGGTGGCTCGAAATTTTGACCAAAGATGAGGTGATAGTCGCAGTAAACGACTATTTCGCCGATTTTCCGGATTTCTTTTGAGGGGATAAATAAGTTGCAGGTCAGGTGGAAGAATTGTGTTGAGCTAGATGGAGACTATGTCGAAAAATAAAAATAAATTTAAACCCACTTTTCTTTCATTTTCTTGGTCGGGCTTAGAACTTTTGGAT